>WNWK01001311.1:0-82500 GCA_009830355.1 Cherax destructor
CAGGAGTAGTATCAATAGTTGTAAGAAGAGAAAGATCGCGAGCTTGGCCAGCATTCTGGACCGTGATGATGCGAGTGCCGCTCTTGAGAGCGTGAAATGAGATGTTTTGACCAACATGGCGTAGCAGAGCCTTACCAATACTATGGTCTGAAAGATAGGTATTAGGAGAAGTCGGTCGAAGAGTAAAAAACTTTGTCCATTGAGTAGTTTGAAACAGAGAGTTTAAGGGGAGTGCGTGACGAGCTTGTCGTTTCTGAGATGAACGAGAAGAAAGTGTCGAATCGTCATGTGTGGGTCTTGGTCGTTTGGGTGTGGGACCAGGGGTGGTCCGATGTGAGACGGGCGAGCGATTCGAAAATTGCCGCACCGTCGAGGGAGAAGCCGGAATCAAGGTCAGAGAAGAGCGAAGGTCAGACGTATCGAAAGGGCCAGTCGGGTCCCTGGTACCTGAAGCAGGTGACGAACCGGCACCAGCAAGAGGTACAGGGGCATGAGAGGTGTCCAAAGAGTTGTCCGTTAACGAGGCAGGGTCAGTACTGGGTGCGGTATCAGGAAGGGGCCCGGGGGTAGTGGGTTCATGGATTGGGTCAGCCATGGTTAGGTTACTTCTTTCTTTTTATTTTTAAGAAAACAAAAGAAAGAAAATAAAAATAAAAAAAAGAATAAAAAAAAGGGAAGAACGTGGAGGAATAGGTCCTAGGAGGAATGAAAGGGAGCGCAAATCCCCCTCCGTGCCCAAGAGGACCTCAACACCGCAAGTAGTGCAGATGCTGCATGGAACCCGTGCCATACCCTACCCTTCACGCCAGTAAACCAGCAATCCGGGATAGCAACCTCACATCCACCGAGCCATCTCGGCGGACAAAAGAGAGGGCGGCAGGATATCCACCACAAAGCATACCGCCTTCGGCCACCACCCCCGGAATCCGAAAGGTGGCCTCCAGAGATACACCCGTCGCCCGAAAGATACCCAAAGCCACCCCCCGGGTGACCGAGAGAGGATCGGGACATCCCCAGGCGATCCAGATTCCACGGCAAACTACACCACCGCCAAGGACCTCAACGGAATGGGATGGACTACGATACCCTTCCCCCTACCTAGGAACTAGAATGCCTGAGGAGAGAAGCTCCCAGGGCAAAACTGGGAAGGAAATAAGGGAGGGATGATGAGGAGGAGGAGGAAGAAAGGGAAAAGGGAGGATGGGGAAGATGGGAAAAGGGAGGGGGGATTGGGGGGTAATTAGGTTCGGTCTGAGGAAGAAGACCAAGAGGTCCAATTCCCCAGACCGGTAGCCTCTTTACCAAGACAAGGAGCATCCCTTAAAGAGGTGCCGTCTTCAAGTGTCACCCAGGACACTACCACACCTTGTCATGATACGCCTTCTCCACCGTATCCTCAGACACCGTTATCTCTGTCTTATGGCACGTCTACGGGGTTCCACGACACCCGTTCTGCATGCCTTATAAGACACCTTTCCCCATGGCACGACAAACCACTCTAGTAAAGCCTGGCACGCTCTTGCCACAGAACCAAATCCACTTCCTTAGCTCAGTGTCTTGCACCAATCACAAATCACCTTAACAGTTCGGAACACAACTAATCACCTCGACAACTCCGGAACACAACTTCCGGAACAATCTTCCAGTGTCACACAAGACAACATCTTACAGTGTCACACAAGACAACATCTTACAAGTGTCACACAAGACAACATCTTACAGTGTCACACAAGACAACATCTTACCAGTGTCACACAAGACAACATCTTACCAGTGTCACACAAGACAACATCTTACCAGTGTC
Source organism: Cherax destructor (assembly GCA_009830355.1). Lineage (NCBI taxonomy): Eukaryota > Metazoa > Arthropoda > Malacostraca > Decapoda > Parastacidae > Cherax > Cherax destructor. The sequence goes on from WNWK01001311.1 coordinate 1,805, forward strand.
ACACAAGACAACATCTTACCAGTGTCACACAAGACAACATCTTACCAGTGTCACACAAGACAACATCTTACCAGTGTCACACAAGACAACATCTTACCAGTGTCACACAAGACAACATCTTACCAGTGTCACACAAGACAACATCTTACCAGTGTCACACAAGACAACATCTTACCAGTGTCACACAAACCATCTACAATCTCAGGTACAACATTTACCAGTGTCACAAGACAACATCTTACCAGTGTCACACAAGACAACATCTTACCAGTGTCACACAAGACAACATCTACCAGTGCTCACACAAGACAACATCTTCCAGTGTCACACAAGACAACATCTTACCAGTGTCACACAAGACAACATCTTACCAGTGTCACACAAGACAACATCTTACCAGTGTCACACAATCTCAGGTACAACAATTTCATTTCAAGTACAACAGTCGGTATGGTGAATAAGCCAGTAGATAATCTAAGGCCGTCACCAGCACGAAGAGTCACTCTCATGGTCTGTCTGTCGAACACTTCAGTGGTGTATATGGGAGAGTTTACACTCTCCAGTTGGAGTTCTGGGAGTCTAGAACACTCCAGTAGGAGTTCTGGTGTACACTCTCCATGGGAGAGTCTAGTTAACACTCTCCAGTGGGAGAGACTGATGAACACTCTCCAGTGGGAGAGTCTGATGAACACTCTCCAGTAGGTAGGAGAGTCTGGGAACACTCTCCATGGAGAGTCTGGTAACACTCTCCATGGGAGAGTCTGTAACACCTCCATGGGAGAGTCTGGGTAACACTCTCCATGGGAGAGTCTGGGTAACACTCTCCATGGGAGAGTCTGGGTAACACTCTCCATGGGAGAGTCTGGGAACACTCTCCATAGGAGAGTCTGGTTAGCACTCTCCAGTAGTGTATATGGGAGAGTCTGGGTAACACTCTCCATGGGAGAGTCTGGGTAACACTCTCCATGGGAGAGTCTGGGTAACACTCTCCATGGGAGAGTCTGGGTAACACTCTCCATGGGAGAGTCTGGGTAACACTCTCCATGGGAGAGTCTGGGTAACACTCTCCATGGGAGAGTCTGGGTAACACTCCATGGGAGAGTCTGGGTAACACTCTCCATGGGAGAGTCTGACACTCCATGGGAGTCTGGTAACACTCTCCATGGGAGAGTCTGGGTAACACTCTCCATGGGAGAGTCTGGGTAACACTGTCGGTCCAGCCGGCTCAGCAGTCCAACATTGGGTTTGATGACGTACCCAGTGACTGCCGGCTGGCAGGTAAACTACCTAACTACCATGTTAGGTAGGAGGCTGCAACAAGCACCAATCACTCCAAAACTATATCCCCACCTGCTTTAAAGATTTCTATCTTCATCCCATCAATCCCAGCTGCCTTACCCCCTTTCATTCTACCCACTGCCTCACGAACTTCCACCACACTCACAACTGGTTCTTCCTCACTCCTACAAGATGTTATTCCTCCTTGCCCTATACCCGAATTCACAGCTTCCCTATCTTCATCAACATTTAACAATTCCTCAAAATATTCCTTCCATCTTCCCGATACCTCTAACTCTCCATTTAATAACTCTCCTCTCCTATTTTTAACTAACACATCCATTCGTTCCCTAGGCTTCATTAACTTATTAATCTCACTCCAAAACTTTTTCTAATTTTCAACAAAATTTGTTGATAACATCTCACCCACTCTCATTTGCTCTCTTTTTACATTGCTTCACCACTCTCTTTTTCTCTTCATATACTCTTCTCTCCTTGCATCACTTCTACTATGTAAAAACCTCTCATATGCTAACTTTTTCTCCCTTACTACTTTCTTTACGTCATTATTCCACCAATCGCTCTTCTTCCCTCCCACATCCACTTTCCTGTAACCACAAACTTCTTCTGAACACTAACACTACATTCTTAAACCTTTATAAACCTCTTACTTGCTGCATCTATTTTCCTTGCATCCCATCTGTCAGGGAAACGCCTTTCCCTGAACAAAATATTGATGGAAAAATTAATAATTGTAAACAGAAGGATATATATAATAAGATGTTTTTTTTCTGGATTTTAATAAAATTAAATAGAAATAAAAAAGAAATATATCCGTTGTGGTTCAGGTCTGTTGGTGAGACAGGAGGTAATAACCGGAGAGGGGGAGAATAGATGATGGTTGTCTCCGAGTAGGTGGTATGTCTCCGGAGTAGACGGTGAATCTCCTGGGACCACTAGGTTGAAATACACACTGTAGGTATCCAAAGGGAGGCGAGATCTTCAGCAACACCCTCTAACGTACACAAGTTAGAAACTAGACAGGAGTTGTTGTGGAATTCCCGTTAAGTCCAGGGAAATCTTGCTCGTAAGTCATGCGTTTGTCCTGGAGGACCAGTCCAGCGGCAGAGCTGATAATAAAGAAAATATTCTGGTTACCATGAGTCTTAAAACATTTAAGATAGAAAAAGGTGTTTCAAGATGACCAAGTCACTACTGGTAACCAAAGAAAACATAATAATCAAACAAAAGAAATACTCCTGGTAGAGTGCCTTACCTGATTCGGAGAAGAGTGAAGGTGAAGTGACTTTCCACCCCCCAACCGACACCAGGTAAGAGTCATACTACCAGTAGTAGAAAGTAAAAACCCTCAACAGACAACCGGGAACAAGAGTTTAGCCCCAGCCCGCTAGATGGTAGTGCTGGCTGTAACTAGTTAATAATGCTCCCTCCCACATCCACTTTCCTGTAACCACAAACTTCTTCTGAACACTCTAACACTACATTCTTAAACCTTTATAAACCTTCACCTCTCTCTTACTTGCTGCATCTATTTTCCTTGCATCCCATCTACCTTTTACTCCCCACCGCACCCCTGCTCCTCACTGGGTTTATTTTACACTTCCTCCCAGTAGTAGTAGTAGTAGTATTCCTATTAGTGGTGGTAGTCGTAGTAGTAATAATAGTAGTGGAAGTGGTGGTGGTAGTAGTAACAGTAGTGGGAGTGGTAGTAGTAACAGTAGTGGGAGTGGTGGTAGTAGTAGTAGTAGTGGTAGTGACAATAGAAGTAGTATTAGTTGTAGTACCAGTAGTAGTAGTATTAGTGGTGATAGTGACAATAAAAGTAGTATTAGTGGTAGTAGCAGTAGTAGTAGTGACAATAAAAGTAGTATTAGTGGTAGTAGCAGTATTAGTAGTAAGTAGTAGTAAGTAGTAGTAGTGATAGTATTATGAGCAGTAGTAGCAGTAGCAGTATGACAAATATTGAGGTTAGGGGCCCCAGCGATTTTCACACACAAAAAAAAATACTAGAAATTGTCTAATACTAGATGGTTAGTGCAGTGGAAATTGTTGTAATTTAAGCAACTTGAATTTTTTTTTTTTTTTGGTTATATAATATCTAGAGGAAAGAGAGAGAGAGAGAGAGAGACGTGGTAGAGGTAACAAGACAAGAAAGACCCTTGTGGGGGGTGAGCGGGGAAGTGAGAATAGGGGAAGAATAGATTGATGAGAGGAGGGTTATGAGTAGAAGCAGCTAGGAGCTCGTGGAGCGGACTGGAGAATCAGGAGGGGTAGTCTGAGGACGAGAATACATCGTTCTTAGTTGGAGGAAGTCTTGATTCTTGGGTAGCTTGCAGCAGGCTTGGTCGCAGGAGGGAAGGAAGGTGGTGTTGGAGGGTTGAGTATCCTGGACAAGTTTAGTGGTATCAGCCTGTAATTTGGTGATAGCAGCGTAAGTGGGATATCTGGAAAAGGACTTCTTCTGTGCTGCTCCTTGAGTTTTTTCAATATTACACGCCTTGAAGGACATTTTGCAGCAAGAGTGTGGGGGTTGCTCTTGCAGTTCAGGCAAGTTGGTGTTGGTGGAGTGGTAGTGGAGCAGGTCTTAAAATCGTGGCTCTCACAACCACAGATCGTTCAGAACTTCCTGTCCTTAATGGGGCAGTCCTTAATGCTGTACATATAAGAATAGCAATTCCAACAGTGTGGGATATGATAGTACCTATCTGCTTCAGTATAACTGGGGCTTATGAAGTAATAATAGATGGCCAGACCCTCATCCACAGCATGGGCACCCATGGTCACATCAGTAAAAGTGATTTTTAACATGGATGAAACAGTAGCGATTTTGGTAATGCGCTCCACTGTAGCCCCGGAGTTCTGGTCTTCAGTGGAAGTCTTGAGGGCTCTTGGCCCTTAAAGCCGGAGAGGACATGACGGTAAAGCCTCGGTCGAAGATTGAGACACTTATGCAACATATGAGAATCTTTACTGAGGAAACGTTTCGCCACACAGTGGCTTCATCAGTCCAATGCAAAGCAGAAAGGTGTAAGGAATCTTGATACAAGGAATTCTTCAACACTTGTCCAACCTTTGGACGAAGATCTGCTTATCCTAGTGGATGGTACCACTGTCACCCCGCCTCCTCCTGCTTCCACTCACCTGACTACAGTATATAAGCCACTTCTCCGGCCATATGCTGTACTTTCTACATAAGAACATAAGAACATAAGAGAGGAACACTGCAGCAGGCCTGTTGGCCCATACTAGGCAAGTCCTTCACATTCCATCCCACTAACAAGATATTTGTTCAACCCAATCTTCAATGCTTTCTAAGAAATAAGCTTTGATAATTCTATTTACTCATGTGCAATTCCCACTCAAATCCAACCCCTCTCACTCATGAATTTATCCAACCTAAATTTGAAACTACCCAAGGTCCTAGCTTCAATAACCCTACTAGGCAGACTGTTCCACTCATCAACTACTCTATTGTTTGAAGCCTGGCCACTGACTGTGGGTACTACAAAGTTGTGTTCTCTCCCCTAGTACAATGACTGCTTTGGTTCCCAGCCTTGACAAAATTGGCACTGGACACTGTGAGCAATTTTATAAACTTGATTCAGCTTAATTAAGTTGTTTTACTCTGTCTTCAATATTCAGCATATTTCAGCATAATTCTTTACTGTTTCATGATACATGCTAATTAATTTATACAACTTTTGCGAGAATTATGCACATAAATAATGGGCTTCCAGCCTTCTTGCTCATGCAGTATACTAAGGAGAAAGTATATTGTATATATCTGGCTATAATACATGTTCCAATACTTGTGTTAATCAAGTTCTGAACCAGAGGCCTGATATAACATAATGATAAACCAACTACGAGCATTGTTAAATATCCTTTGTGAACCACGACTACCAACACAGTCACCACCCGAGAGAGAGAGAGAGAGAGAGAGAGAGAGAGAGATATTAGTCAAGATGTAAAGTTGAAGTGAGAGGACAACAATCGATGGACATTGAGAGAAAGAAGCTAATGGTGGAGGGAGGGTGGTGGAGTGTGTGGTGGAGAGTGTGCTGGAGTGTGTGTGGAGTGTGGTGGTGTGGTGTAGAGTGGGTGGTGGAGTGTTGGTGGTGGAGTGTGGGTGTTGGAGTGTGGGTGGTGGAGAGTGATTGGTGGAGTGTCTGGTAGAGAGTGTGTTGGAGTGTGTGGTGGTGTGGTGTAGAGTGGGTGGTGGAGTGTGGGTGGTGGAGTGTGGGTGGTAGAGTGTGAGTGTTGGAGTGTGGGTGGAGTGTGGGTGGTGGAGAGTGGGTGGAGAGTGTGTGTTGGAGTGTGTGTGGAGTGTGTGGTGGTGTGGTGTAGAGTGGGTGGTGGAGTGTGGGTGGAGTGTGGGTGTTGGAGTGTGGGTGGAGTGTGGGTGGTGGAGTGTCTGGTGGAGAGTGTGTTGGAGTGTGTGTGGTGGTGTGGTGTAGAGTGGGTGGTGGAGTGTGGGTGGAGTGTGGGTGGTGGAGAGTGAGTGGTGGAGTGTCTGGTGGAGAGTGTGTTGGTGTGTGTGTGGAGTGTGTGGTGGTGTGGTGTAGAGTGGGTGGTGGAGTGTTGGTGTTGGAGTGTGGGTGGAGTGTGGGTGGTGGAGAGTGGGTGGTGGAGTGTGTGATGGAGAGAGGGTGATGGAGTGTGGGTGGAGAGTGGGTGGTGGAGTGTGTGATGGAGAGTGGGTGATCTTTTTGTTGGAGACTGTTTTGACTGTCATCATCCTCAACTAACATTGTCCTGCACAGAATCGAGAAAACAATTCAAAGGACTCTGTCCCACCTTTTTCTGCATCGCCTAATATCTTGCTGAAGCATTTTGCGAGTTCCACCACGCTTTCTCAAAACAGAATATCACACACACGCACACACACACACACACACACAGTAAGGAATCGTTCAAGACACTGTACACCATATACGTCAGGCCCATACTGGAGTATGCAGCACCAGTTTGGAACCCACACCTGGTCAAGCACGTCAAGAAAATAGAGAAAGTGCAAAGGTTTACAACAAGGCTAGTCCCAGAGCTAAATGGATTGTCCTACGAAGAAAGGTTAACAGAAATCGGCCAGACGACACTGGAGGACAGGAGGGTTAGGGGAGACATGATATGATAACGACATACAAAATACTACGAGGAATAGATAAGGTGGACAGAGACAGAATGTTCCAGATATGGAACACAGAAACAAGGGGTCACAATTGGAAGTTGAAGACTCAGATGAGTCAAAGGGATGTTAGGAAGTATTTCTTCAGTCATAGAGTTGTCAGGAAGTGGAATAGTCTGGCAAGTGACGTAGTGGAGGCAGGAACCATACATAGTTTTAAGACGAGGTATGATGAAGCTCATGGAGCAGGGAGTGAGAGGACCTAGTAGCGGTTAGTGAAGAGACGGGTCCAGGAGCTGAGTCTCGACCCCTGCAACCACAAATAGGTGAGTACACACACACACGCACACATACACATACACACACACACACAGCCCTAAGTTCACTAAAAAGGTGCAGGGAGCCCAAAACCAAGTGTCCTAGAGAATGGAAGAAGTATTGAAGGCAAAGGACCCAGGAGAATAAGGAGAGCAGTTGTAGAGCCAGAAATGAATATGCACAGGTAAGAAGGGAGGCCCAACGACAATACGAAAATGACAGCAGCGAAAGCCAAATCTGTCCCGAAGCTGTTGTACAGCCACATCAGGAGGAAAACAACAGTCAAGGACCAGGTAATCAGGCTGAGAAAGGAAGGAGGGGAGATCACAAGAAACGACCACAAAGTATGTGAGGAGCTCAACATGAGATTCAAAGAAGTGTTCACAGAGGAGACAGAAGGCACTCCAGAAAGACGGAGAGGTGGGGTACACCATCAAGTGTTGGACACAATACATACAACTGAGGAAGAAGTGAAGAGACTGCAAAGCGAGCTATATACCTCAAAGGCGAAGGGGCATGATAACATCTCTCCATGGGTCCTGAGAGAGGAAGCAGAGGCGCTATGTTTACCACTAACAACAATCTTCAACACTTCTATCGAATCAGGGCGACTACCTGAGGTATGGAAGACAGCAGACATAGTCCCAATTTTTATAAAAGGAGACATACACGAAGCATTAAACTACAGACCAGTGTCACTGACATGCATAGTATGCAAGGTCATGGAGAAGATTATCAGGACAAGAGTGGCAGATCACCTAGAGATAAATGAGCTAATCAACGACAGCCAACACGGGTTCAGGGACGGGAAATCCTGTGTCACAAACCTACTGGAGTTCTATGAGAGGGTGACAGCAGTAAGACAAGAAAGAGAGGGGTGGGTAGATTGCATTTTCTTGGACTGTAAGAAGGAGTTTGTCACAGTTCCACAAAAGAGATTAGTGCAAAAGCTGGAGGACCAGACAGGGACAACAGGGAAGGCACTGCAATGGATCAGGGAATACCTGTCAGGAAAACAACAGCGAGTGAGTCATGGTACGTGGCGAGGTGTCAGAATGGGCGCCTGTGAAGAGCGGGGTTCCACAGGGGTCATTCCTAGGACCAGTGCTGTCTCTGGTATTTGCAAACGACATGCCAGAAGTAATAAACTCAGAAGTGTCCCTGTTTGCAGATGATGTGAAGTTGATGAGAAGAATTCAATTGGACGAGGAACAGGCAGAACTACAAAGGGATCTGGACAGGCTGCAACCCTGGTCCAGCAATTGGCTACTGGAGTTCAACCCCACCAAGTGCAAAGTCATGATGATTGGGGAAGGGCAAAGAAGACCGCAGACGAAGTGTAGTCTAGGGGGACAGAGACAACAAACCTCATTCAAGGAAAAGGTTCTTGGGGTGAGTATAACACCGGGCACATCTCCTGAGGCGCACATCAACCAAATAACTGCTGCATCATACGGGCGCCTAGGAAACCTGAAAGCAGCATTCCGACATCTTATTAAGGAATCGTTCAGGACCCTGCACACTGTACGTTAGGCCCATATTGGAGTATGCAACACCAGTTTGGAACCCACACCTAGCCAAGCACGTAAGAAAACTAGAGAAAGTGGAAAGGTTTGCAACAAGACTAGTCACGGAGCTAAGGGGTATGTCCTACGAGGAGAGGTTAATGGAAACCGACCTGACGACGCTGGAGTACAGGAAAGATAGGGGGGATATTATAACGACATATAAAATACTGAGAGGAATCAACAACTTAGACAGAGACAGGATGTTCCAGAGATGGGACACAGCAACAAGGGGTCACAGTTGGAAGTTGAAGACTCCGATGAATTACAAGAATGTTAGGAATTATTTCTTCAGTCAGAGAGTTGTCAGGAAGTGGAATAGTCTGGGAAGTGATGTAGTGGAGGCAGGATTCATACATATCTTTAAGGAGAGGTATGATAAAGCTCAAGGAGCAGGGAGAGTGACCTAATAGCGACCAGTGAAGAGGCGGGGCAAGGAGCTGTGAATCGATCCCTGCAACCACAACTAGGTGAGTACAGACACAGACAGACAGACAGACACACACACACACACACACACACACAGGGGTCCCACAGGGGTCAGTCCTAGGACCAGTGCTATTTTTGGTATATGTGAATGACATGATGGAAGGGATAGACTCGGAAGTGTCCCTGTTCGTAGATGATGTGAAGTTAATGAGGAGAATTAAATCAGATGAGGATCAGGCAGGACTATGAAGAGACCTGGACAGGCTGGACACGTGGTCCGGCAACTGGCTCCTCGAATTTAACCCCGCTAAATGCAAAGTCATGAAGATCGGGGAAGGGCAAAGAAGACCGCAGAGTATAGGCTAGGTGGCCAAAGACTGCAAACCTCACTCAAGGAGAAAGATCTTGGGGTGAGTATAACACCGAGCACTTCTCCGGAAGCACACATCAACTAGATAACTGCTGCAGCATATGGGTGCCTGGCAAACCTGAGAATAGCGTTCCGATACTTCAGTAAGGAATCGTTCAAGACACTGTACACCGTGTAGGCCAGGCCATACTGGAGTATGCAGCACCAATTTGGAACCCACACCTGGTGAAGAACGTCAAGAAATTAAAGTGCAAAGGTTTGCAACAAGGTTAGTTTCAGAGCTAATAGAAATGTTCTACGAAGAAAGATTAAGGAAAATCGGCCTGACGACACTAGAGGACAGGAGGGTTAGGAAAGACATGATAAAGCCATACAAAATACTGCGAGGAATAGATAAGGTGGACAGAGACAGGATGTTCCAGAGATGGAACACAGAAACAAGGGGTCACAATTGGAAGTTGATGACTCAGATGAGTCAAAGGGATGTTAGGAAGTATTTCTTCAGTTATAGAGTTGCCAGGAAGTGAAATAGTCTAGCAAGTGATGTAGTGGAGGCAGGAACCATACATAGCTTTAAGACGAGGTATGATAAAGCTCATGGAGCAGGGAGAGAGAGGACCTAGTAGCAATCAGTGAAGATGCGGGGCTAGGAGCTAAGTCTCGACCCCTGCAACCACAAATAGGTGAGTACACACACACACACACTGGTCTTTATTGTTTCATTCTATTACACAAGAAATCGCAACAACACACTGGCAACACAACGACAAATACCCATCTAACCTCAACGGAATGACCAACTGCACTGAAACTCTTCAAGATGCTTCACAAATGAGTGTACTGCATATCGTCATCTGCGCCGCTGCCATATTCCACCCAGGAAACAAGCCAGAATTCGAATCCATGAACCTTTTGATAATACCTCATATATAATACAGAATTTGCTCCACCTCAAAAACGGAAATCAGGCAAATTTTTTAGGGCAGTGGGTGAGCTAAGTATATATGGTAGTGTACATTACGTCAAAGGCGGGGTTGGGTCCAATCTTTATCCGAGGAATAAAAAGGTAGCAGCAATTCTTTTATCAAGAGCACTTTTCCTTCGGCTAGGCACCTTTGTAGGAGTGTCCGAGGTGGTTCATCTATATGCTTCTAACATTTTAGGGACTGAGCCGCAGCATTTGGACTTGCTTCTAACTTCATTATGTAGGAAGGGACTGAACCCTGGGTCAGATACTTTGCTGTTTAGAACCTGAAGACACACCGTGTGACGCAGCTGCTAAGCTGCGTCACAGCTGAGTTCGTGTACTGTAAAGTCTGCGCCTGTGATCTGCTACTTCGACTAACTTCTCATTACCAGTGTAGTGTTGGCTCGGTATTACACGGTCCTCTGCCTCCTGCTAATTATACTAATGTTTGATAAAGTCAGTCAGAAGTTTCATGGGTTGATGCTCTGAGGAATGAATACTGTTAATCATTATTAATGTTGTTAATGATTACCAAATATACCATTGATGTTTGAAAACTGACAATTCTGGACATAGTTATGCCGATAAATTATTTCACAATTCTAGTTCTCCCTTTCATTCTCTTTTCACACACACACATTATATATATATATATATATATATATATATATATATATATATATATATATATATATATATATATATATATGGAGGCAAAAGGTAAATCGTAATAAAAAATATTCAGTGAGTAATCAATACACCAATAGCCATTTACTAATGGCACTACTGTGTGACATGTTTGTTTCAGTACCAGAACCTGGAGCTGGAAGACAGCAGATCATGTGAAACTAATGAGAAGAATTAAAACGGGAATAAATCAGGAAAGACCACAAATGGGTCTCTTAAACTACAGGACTAATCTGAAGAGTGGCTATTAGAATTTAACCTCAATAAATGCAAAATTATGAAAATCGGAGAAGAGGAAAGACGTCCGGAAATAGTGTATAGGCTTGGGGAACATAGTCTGCAAACTTTCCTGAAGGAGAAGAACCCTGGGGTGAGCATAGATCCGAGCATTTTGCCTGAGGCACACATCAGTCAAATAATCTCTGGAACAGACACTACACTGGCATATTTAGGGAGTCTTTCAGTAACATCAACAAGGAGGCATTCACGACCTCATGCGCCTTCAAGTTGGAATATGCAGCGAAAGTATGGAATCCGCATCTGGTGAAGTAGGTAAAGAAACTGAAAACTGCAAAAGTTTGCAGTGAAACTATGCTCAGATCTGAGGGGCATGAACTATGAGGAGAGGTTAAAGCAGCTAAATCTGATGACACTAGAGGACAGAAGGACCAGAGGTGACATGATTACGACATACAAAATGCTCATGCTCAAAGGAATTAACAGGGTGGACAGGGAGAATCTGTTTGAGAGGCGGGTCTCAGGTACAAGAGGTCTCAGCTGGAAGTTAAAAAGCAAGCAAAGATGACTCAAAGGGATGTTAGGAAATACTTCTTTGGCCTTAGAGTGGACAGGAAATGGAAAGACGTAGACAGCGAAGTGAAAGAGGCAGAATCCATAGATAGCTTTAAGAACAGGTATAATAGAGCTCACGCAACCAGGAGAGTGAAACCATTAGCTGCCAGAAGAAAGGCAGGGCCAGGAACCGAGATTCAGCCCTTGCAATCACAATTAGGTGAGTATAAACACACATGCACACACACACACAGCCATAGAGTTGTCAGGAATTTTAATAATCTGGAAAATGATGTAGTGGAGGCAGGATCCATACATAGGTTTAAGATGAAGTATGATAAAGCTCATGGAGCAGGGAGAGAGAGGACCTAGTAGCGACCAGTTAAGAGGCGGGGCCAGGAGCTATGAATCGACCCTGCAACCATAATTAGGTGAGCAGACACACACACACTCACACATACACACACACACACACACACACACAGCGGGGAGAGAGAAGACCTCGTAGCGATCAGTGAGGAGGCGGGGCCAGGAGCTGAGTCTCGACCCCTGCAACCACAAATAGGTGAGTACACACACACACACAAAGCAGAGTAGGGCAGGGCAGAGCAACAAGCGCAAGCACACACAGAACCACACCTAGAACCCCACAACCAAACACACTATCCCAACACAAACCACAATCCACACTTACATCCCCCACCCCACACTACGTTGTAGAATCCCACAGCACACTGCCAGGTCCCCCACCCTCAAAGGTCCCCCAGAACACAGTATTGGAGAGGAAATTGAAGGTTTGGTACACCAACACTGATGGAATAACGAATAAGTGGGAGGAGTGGCATGAAAGAGTCAAATAGCCATCACCGGACATCATAGCTCTCACAGAAACCAAGCTCACAGGAATGATAACAAATGCCATCTTTCCAACGGGATATCAGATCCTGAGGAAAGACAGAGGGAACAGAGGGGATGAAAGAGTGGCACTGCTCATCAAAAACCGATGGGATTTTGATGAGCCTGAGAGAGGAGACAGAGGAGAAGCAAGAGATTACATAATAGGAACACTTCAGTCTGGAGGTCCCAAGGTGGTAATTGTAGTGATGTATAACCCACCATAGAACAGCAAGAGGCCTAGGCAAAAGTATGTTGACTATGGTTGACACACTGGCTGAAGTGGCCGGAAGGGCTCATATGAGCAGTTCAAAGCTACAGATTATGGGAAACTTCTACCACAAGGAAATCGACTGGGAGAACCTGGAGCCACATAGGGGACCAGAAACGTGCAGGGCTAAGATGATGGAGGTGGTACTGGAAAACCTCATGTACCAACATGCAAGGGACACTACCAGAGAGAGAGGAGAGGATGAACCAACGAGACTGGACCTAGTATTCACCTTGAGTAGTGCAGATATTGAGGACATCACATATGAAGACCCCTCAGGGCCAGTGATCATGTGGTTCTGAGCTTCGTTTACATAGTAGAGTTACAAGTGAAGAGGGAAGCAGGAAGGGCAGGACGAATGAAGCCAAACGAGACCCGAAATTTGGTCATCTCAAAAATCTCGGATATTATCCTAAGACCACAAGACTTTGAAAAGGCAATAAATGACATACCCATGCACTCTGCCCCAGGCCCAGACTCATGGAACTCCCACATACACACCCACACACACGCACAAACACACGCACAAACACACCCACTCACACACACACACATACACACACACATACACACATACACACACACACACACGATAAAGCTCATGGAGCAGGAAGAGTGACCTAGTAGCGACCAGTGAAGAGGCGGAGCCAGGAGCTGTGAATTGACCTCTGCAACCACAACTAGGTGAGTACACACATACACACACACACACACATAGTACCTGTACAGCCAATTATTGCTTACAACACAATTTAACATAACATGGAAAGCCAGATCTGAACTGGTATCGTGAGGTCAGAAGAAAGACGACAATAAAAGACCCGAAGAAGGAATGAGGAAGACTAAAAGAAATGGCCAGAAACTTTGTAAGGAGCTGAACACGCGATTTTAGGAGGTATTCTTTGGGGAATTATAGGCAACACCAGAGATCAAAGATAGAGTACACCAACGAATACTTCCCATAACAATATCTCACTGGTGGCTCTCAGAGAGGGCGCTGGAACATTGTGTGAACCTCTAGGTGAAGTCTTCGACTGATTACTTTGCACCGAGGGTCAAGACGCTTGATTTCATTTAAGACAAACACATTTGTATTACAAATCATTGGTTACAGAACAATTGCCAGAGGTGTGGAATACAGCCAAGGTTGTCCCGTTACTTAAGAAAGGAGACAGACTGGGAGCATTCAACTACTGCACAACAGTACAATGGTCACTGGTACGGGGGTACGGAAAAGAGAAAAGGGAACGAAGAGTGAGGGGTGAGGTGAAAGGGGAAGGGGTGATGGAAGGGAGAGTTACGGGTAAGGAAACGGAGAGTTAGGGAGGATGGGGGGTGAGGGTAAGACTCACAACGTTATATCACGTTCAGTTCTTGTCAGCATAAACTGATCCTGGCTTCCCCCAGCAGAATATTAATGCAATATCCAATAAATAGATGAGACAGATATATAGCCAAACTGAACACTTGTGTTAGGGATGAAGGGGAGAGTGACGGGAGAGAAAAGCAGAGAAATAGGAACTGAGGGAAGAGAAACAGAAAGAGAAGGAAGAGACAGGGAAAGGAGAGACAGGTAAAGAGAGAGAGAGAGAGAGAGAGAGAGAGAGAGAGAGAGAGAGAGAGAGAGAGAGAGAGAGAGAGAGAGAGAGAGAGAGAGAGAGAGAAAGAGAGAGAGCCCACAGATGGCTTCAACTTCATCCTGTTCCCTACTTGTATGTTTCATAACAATAAAAATGCTTTCAAATGAGCTGATGTAGGTAACAGCTCTTAGCTTGTCAATAAAGTTAGGAATCCTTAACTTGTCAATAGCGTGTCAATAAAGATAGGGATCCTGTGTAAAAGAGAGAGAGAGAGAGAGAGAGAGAGAGAGAGAGAGAGAGAGAGAGAGAGAGAGAGAGAGAGAGAGAGAGAGAGAGAGAGAGAGGGAGAGAGGGGGGGGGAGAAACATGAGGCGGAGGTAGAAGGGAAAATATAATAGAGCTTCATTGTTCCTAATGAGAACTGCTAACACTATCTATATCCTCTGTGTATTCTATAGTTCTCACTGGCTATTAGTGCCTCATTAGTGCCTCACCTCTTTGGGAGGTTAGTGGCTCATGATTCTGTAATTACCTCAATCTTTTCTCACCGACTATTGATCTTGTGTGTGTACTCATTTATCAGAGGATGCAGAAGTTGAATTTCAGCTCCAGGCACTATGTCGTAATTAACAATTGTTTCATTCACTCTTTCCTAGAGTCGAGAGCACTATCATACCTATTTTTATGGTTATGTATAGATCAAGAGCTCTCAGCTTTGTTGTCCTGACCACTCAACTTCCTTTACTCCCTCCCTCCAACCGTTCCTAGGCCGACCCCTACCCCGCCTTCCCTCCACTACAGATTTATACACTCTCGAAGTCATCCTATTTCGTTCCATCCTCTCTACATATCCGAACCACCTCAACAACCCCTCCTCAGCTCTCTGGATAAAAGTTTTAGTAATCCCGCACTTCCTCCTAATTTCCAAACTACGAATTCTCTGCATTATATTCACACCACACATTGACCTCAGACATGACATCTCCACTGCCTTCACCTTGTTGCAACATTCACCACCCATGCTTCACACCCATATAAGAGCGTTGGTATGACTATGCTCTCATACATTCACCTCTTTCCACTCATGGATAAAGTTCTTTGTATTTACAGACTCCTCAGTGTACCACTCACCTTTTCCCCTCGTCAATTCTATGATTCACCTCATCTTTCATAGACCCATCTGCTGACATGTCCACTCCTATATATCTGAATACAATCACCTCCTCCATACTCTCTTCCTCCAACCTGATATCCAATCTTTCGTCACCTAAATTTTTTGTTATTCTCATCACTTTACTCTTTACTATATTCACTTTTAATTTCCTTCTTTTACTTACCCTACTAAACTCATCCACCAACCTCTGCAACTTCTCTTCAGAATCTCCCAAAAGCACAGTGTCATCAGCAAAGAAGAACTGTGACAACTCCCACTTTGTGTTAGATTCTTTATCTTTTAACACCACACCTCTTGCCAACACCCGAGCATTCACTTCTCTTACAATCCCATCTATAAATATATTGAACAACCACGGTGACATCTCACATCTTTGTCTAAGGCCTACTTTTACTGGGAAATAATCTCCCTCTCTCCTACATACTCTGACCTGAGCCTCACTATCCTCGTAAAAACTCTTCACTGTTTTCAATAACCTACCTCTTATTCCATACACCTGCAACATCTACCACATTGCCCCACTATCCACCCTGTCATAAGCCTTTTCCAAATCCATAAATGCCACAAAAACCTCTTATCTAAATACTGTTCACCTATATGTTTCACTGCAAACACTTGGTCTACACCCCCCTACCCTTCCTAAAGCCTCCTTGTTCATCTGCTATCCTACTCTCCGTCTTATTCTTAATTCTTTCAATAATAACTCTACCATACACTTTACCAGGTATAGTCAACAGACTCATTCCACTATAATTTTTGCACTCTCTTTTGTCCCCTTTGCCTTTATACAAAGGAACTATGCATGCTGTGGTTAGTACGTTAGTTTGTGTGCGGCCAGCAGTAACAGTGTGGTTGATCAGACCCTGATCCACCACGAGGCCTGGTCTCAGACAAGAGCCGGGGGGCGTTGACCCCAGAAACCCTCTCCAGGTATACTCCAGGTATGCTGTCTGCCAGTCCCTGGGTACCTTACCGTCTTCCATATACTTATTAAATAATAGCACCAACCACTTCAAAACTATATCCCCACCTGCTTTTAACATTTCTATCTTTATCCCATCAATCCCAGCTGCCTTACCCCCTTTCATTCTACCCACTGCCTCACGAACTTACCCCAACATTCACAACTGGCTCTTCCTCACTCCTACAAGATGTTATTCCTCCTTGCCCTATACACGAAATCACAGCTTCCCTGTCTTCATCAACATTTAACAATTACTCAAAATATCCCTCCATCTTCCCGATACCTCTAACTCTCCATTTATAACGTTAATGTTATCATCAAATATTTACATGTTGGAGTCAACTTTATCTGCTAGTCAGTTACTTACACATTGGGAAGATTCAAACAGAAGGCACATTAAAGCCTTCAACGAAGTATTGCATAAAGCTGCAAGACGAGGAGATGAAAACGATATTAAGATGGGTAAAGAAACACATGAACAACCAAAAAAAAGTCACTGAGAGGTAAAACATCAGCAGGGACGCACGTCAACAAGGACGACGTGCGTCCTTGTTGATGTTTGTTTGGCGTGCGTCCATGGTGAAGCTTGAGACTTTATGCGACACTTTGTTGAAGGCGTAATGTGCTTTATATGTGAATCTTCCACCTATACGTAAAACATTTTATGCAACCACATTTAAGCAAATATAACTTTTTTCTGCCTTCTTGGTTACGACTCGGAGAGCCGCTCTGCTCTTGTACTCTCTCTCTCTCTCTCTCTCTCTCTCTCTCTCTCTCTCTCTCTCTCTCTCTCTCTCTCTCTCTCTCTCTCTCTCTCTCCTCTCTCTCACTCTCTCTCTCTCTCTCTCTTAGTGATTGTCATACATCAAATTGATCCTGAGTCCCTCCTAAAGTGCCAGGCGGAGAAAAAGTTTCGGCAGTGGAGTGAGTGGCTGCTTCCAGACACGCTTGAATAGAGAGGTAGTCATCTTAAGACATGCACGGGCGGCCCTGTCACAGTCTCAAGAGCCTTAGTTCACAAAGCAAGAACCACACACACACAAATACATTCTCCGACACATCAGTTGGTTTACACACAACCAACAGAGAGCTACAAGATTACTTAACATCTTTTGAAGTGTGATTATGTGTTAACATTCTGCAGAAATTGACTCATTTTTAGTAAGGCAACAAACGCACTTGCTGCATCGACCAGAATTATTTTTCGATCGCAAGTCACTTTTTTAAGTTTTATATGACAACCCCAAGTCCTTATTACAAGTCTGTAACTTTTGTAACTTAGGCACCCATCAAGGGATGTTCCTTGATGCTGATGAGGGGCTCTTGATCTAGGGAATTGGATCTGCGCTCCAGTTCCCTGAATTAAGCCTGAATACCTTCCACATCCCTCCCACTGGCACTGTATAATTTTATGGGTTTAGCGCTTGGGCACTTCAGTAGCTTGAGAACTTGAGTAGTTTTTGGGTACTTATGTAGACTGGTAACTGTATAGCTTGGGTACTTATGTAGACTGGTAACTGTATAGCTTGGGTACTTATGTAGACTGGTAACTGTATAGCTTGGGTACTTATGTAGACTGGTAACTGTATGGCTTGGGTACTTATGTAGACTGGTAACTGTATAGCTTGGGTACTTATGTAGACTGGTAACTGTATAGCTTGGGTATTTTTATAGACTGGTAACTGTATAGCTTGGGTACTTATGTAGACTGGTAACTGTATAGCTTGGGTACTTATGTAGACTGGTAACTGTATAGCTTGGGTACTTATGTAGACTGGTAACTGTATAGCTTGGGTACTTATGTAGACTGGTAACTGTATAGCTTGGGTACTTATTTAGACTGGTAACTGTATAGCTTGGGTACTTATGTAGACTGGTAACATATAGCTTGGTACTTAGTAGACTGGTAACTGTATAGCTTGGGTACTTATGTAGACTGGTAACTGTATAGCTTGGGTACTTATGTAGACTGTAATTCTGTATAGACTCTGATGGTACTTATGTAGACTGGTAACTGTATAGCTTGGGTACTTATGTAGACTGGTAAGTGTATAGCTTGGGTACTTATGTAGACTGAGTAACTGTATAGCTTGGGTACTTATGTAGACTGGTAACTGTATAGCTTGGTACTTATGTAGACTGGTAACTGTATAGCTTGGGTACTTATGTAGACTGGTAACTGTATAGCTTGGGTACTTATGTAGACTGGTAACTGTATAGCTTGGTTTCTTATGTTGACTGGTAACTGTATAGCTTGGGTACTTATGTAGACTGATAACTGTATAGCTTGGGTACTTATGTAGACTGGTAACTGTATAGCTTGGGTACTTATGTAGACTGGTAACTGTATAGCTTGGGTACTTATGTAGACTGGTAACTGTATAGCTTGGGTACTTATGTAGACTGGTAACTGTATAGCTTGGGTACTTATGTAGACTGGTAACTGTATAGCTTGGGTACTTATGTAGACTGGTAACTGTATAGCTTGGTACTTATGACTGGTAACTGTATAGCTTGGGTACTTATGTAGACTGGTAACTGTATAGCTTGGGTACTTATGTAGACTGGTAACTGTATAGCTGGTACTTATGTAGACTGGTAACTGTATAGCTTGGTACTTATGTAGACTGGTAACTGTATAGCTTGGGTACTTATGTAGACTGGTAACTGTATAGCTTGGGTACTTATGTAGACTGGTACTGTATGCTTGGTACTTATGTAGACTGGTAACTGTATAGCTTGGTACTTATATAGACTGGTAACTGTATAGCTTGGGTACTTATTAGACTGGTAACTGTATAGCTTGGGTACTTATGTAGACTGGTAACTGTATAGCTTGGGTACTTATGTAGACTGGTAACTGTATAGCTGGTACTTATGTAGACTGGTAACTGTATAGCTTGGGTACTTATGTAGACTGGTAACTGTATAGCTTGGGTACTTATGTAGACTGGTAACTGTATAGCTTGGGTACTTATGTAGACTGGTAACTGTATAGCTTGGTTACTTATGTAGACTGGTAACTGTATAGCTTGGGTACTTATGTAGACTGGTAACTGTATAGCTTGGGTACTTATGAGACTGGTAACTGTATAGCTTGGGTACTTATGTAGACTGGTAACTGATGCTGGTATATGAGACTGGTAACTGTATACTGTACTTATGTAGACTGGTACTGTATGCGGTACTATGTAGACTGGTAACTGTATAGCGTACTATGACTGTAACTGTATAGCGCACTTATGTAGACTGGTAACTGTATAGCGGTACTTGTAGACTGGTAACTGTATAGCTGGTACTTATGTAGACTGCAACTGTATAGCTGGTACTTATTAGACTAACTGTATAGCTGGGTACTATGTGACTGGTAACTGTATAGCTTGGGTACTTATTTGACTAACGTTACGATTTAAATGGTAACTGTATACGGTTATGGACTGGTAACTGTATACGGTACTATGTGACTGGTAACTGATAGCTGGTCTTATGTGACTGGTAACTGTATAGCTTGGTACTTATGTAGACTGTAACTGTATAGCTTGGTACTTATTAGACTGGTAACTGTATAGCTTGAGATACTTATTAGACTGTAACTGTAACTTATGCGTACTTATGTAGACTGAACTGTATAGCTGGTACTTACTAGACTGGTAACTGTATACTTGGTACTTATTAGACTTAACTGTATAGCGGGTACTTATGTAGACTGGTAACTATAGCTTGGTACTTATGTAGACTGGTAACTGTATAGCGTACTTATAGACTGGTACGTATAGCTGGTACTATGTAGACTGTAACTGTATGGCTTGGGTACTATGTAGACTGGTAACTGTATAGCTGACTTATTGACTTACACTGTATGGCTTGGGTACTATGTAGACTGTAACTGATAGCTTGGTACTTATAGACTGGTAACTGTATAGCTTGGGTACTTATGTAGACTGGACTGTATACGCATTACAGGACTGGAACGTATAGCTTACTTATGTCAGACTTACTTTGCGTCACATGGACAACCTGCATAAGCTGACCATGCTCAGACCACATGGTCAACTAACTGCGTCACCCACACCATGACGTCACACCACACCATGCGTCACACACACCATGCGTCACACCACACCATGCGTCACATCATGCGTCACACCACCCATGCGACACACCAAACCATGCGTCACACCATACATGCGTACACCACACATGCGACACACCATCATGCGTCACACCACACCATGCGTTAAAGTACACCATGCGCACACCACATCATGCGTCACACCACACTATGCGAACACCACACATGCGTCACACCGCACCATGCGTCACACCAACATGCGTCACCACCCATGCATCACACCATACCATGGACACACCACACCATGCATCAAACCATACCATGCATCACCCACCATGCGAACATCACATTATGCGTCCACCAACCATGCGTAACACCTGCGTCACACCATATCAAGCGAAACATCACACCATGTCTCACAGCACATAATGCGTCACACCACACCATGCGAAGCATCACACAATGCGTCACACCACACCATGCGTCACACCACTCCACGCGTCACACCACACCATGCGTCACACCACACCATGCGAAACACACACGATCGTGCGACACACCACACCATGCGTCACACTACACCATGCGACACACACACATGCGTCACACCACACTATGCGTCACACCACACCATGCGTCACACCACACCATGCGACACACCACACCATGCGACACACCACACCATGCGACACACCACACCATGCGTCACACGACACCATGCGTCACACGACACCATGCGTCACACGACACCATGCGTCACACACACCATGCGTCACACCACACCATGCGACACACCACACCATGCGTCACACCACACCATGCGTCACACCACACCATGCGTCACACCACACCATGCGACACACCACACCATGCGACACACCACACTATGCTATACACCACACCATGCTATACACCACACCATGCGTCACACCACACCATGCGACACACCACACCATACGACACACCACACCATGCGTCACACCACACCATGCGACACACCACACAATGCGTCACACCGCACTATGCGTCATACCACACCATGCTTCACACCACACTATGCGTCACACCACACCATGCGTCACACCACACCATGCATCACACCATACCATGCGACACACCACACCATGCATCAAACCATACCATGCATCACACCACACCATGCGAAACATCACATTATGCGTCACACCACACCATGCGAAACACAACACCATGCGTCACACGACACCATGCGTCACACGACACCATGCGTCACACGACACCATGCGTCACACGACACCATGCGTCACACGACACCATGCGACACACCACACCATGCGTCACACCACACCATGCGTCACACCACACCATGCGTCACACCACACCATGCGACACACCACACCATGCGACACACCACACCATGCGTCACACCACACCATGCTATACACCACACTATGCGTCACACCACACCATGCGACACACCATACCATACGACACACCACAACATGCGTCACACCACACCATGCGACACACCACACCATGCGTCACACCACACCATGCGACACACCACACCATGCGACACACCACACCATGCCGTCACACCACACAATGCGACACACCACACCATGCGACACACCACACCATGCGTCACACCACACCATGCGACACACCACACCATACGACACACCACACCATGCGTCACACCACATCACGCGTCACACCACACCATGCGAAACATCACACGATGCGTCGCGACACACCACTCCATGCGTCACACTACACTATGCGACACACCACACCATGCGTCACACCACACTATGCGTCACACCACACCATGCGTCACACCACACCATGCGACACACCACATCATGCGACACACCACACCATGCGACACACCACAACATGCGTCACACGACACCATGCGTCACACCACACCATGCGACACACCACACGTCACACCACACCATGCGTCACACCACACAATGCGACACACCACACCATGCGACACACCACACGTCACACCACACCATGCGTCACATAGGGTGGTGTGACTGCAGATGTGTCAGCGTCACCCTGACAAGACACCAACTTATCAAAGATGCTCTTCAAGTCCCTTTTATTTTCTTAACGATAAATAACGGAGAGTATTTCAGACAACCTTTCGCTCACTTGCAAGCTTCATCAAGTCATTCCCTGAGCGAAACGTCGTTTAAATTATTATTTTGTTTAGGGGAACGCTAAACCCATAGGGGTAATGCAGTTTCCTAAGGAATAGGAGGTAGTCAGGCATCAAGAAGCCTCACGTACCATCGTCTAAAACAAACTTCCTGTGGATTATTTGTCTTTATATTCCCTCTCTGTCTTTGCAGTGTGTTCAAAATCATTATTATTATTATTATTATTATCATTTTTAAGCATTAAACCAGAATGATGGAGCAGCCTTGGACCCATTACGTGCCTCTGTAATATCCTGACTACCGTCCAGAGGATGTGTATAATGTGTATAATGAAGATGTTGAATTAATTATTATAGGAAAATTCTGCTAATTGAATAGACATTAATATCATCTATGATGAACAGGCTGAAATGTTAAGCATTTCAAAGAGAGAGAGAGAGAGAGAGAGAGAGAGAGAGAGAGAGAGAGAGAGAGAGAGAGAGAGAGAGAGAGAGAGAGAGAGAGAGAGAGATAACTATGTCATCCCAGTAAGGGCAAACCAGCATCTTAAGCAGTGGAGACTAAGATCAGAGTCCTATTTTGTACTTTGGATGAATGCTAGTAACTATAAATGTTTGGCTTATCTTAAAAGCTGGCGATCTAAAAACTACAAAAGTTGCATCCTGTAGTCTTTTCTTCAGAGTGATCGTCCCTGTGTCCCACATATATGCTACATGTTGAGATCACGTTATTTACCTGGGGTGGGCGGAAGGCACTTATATTACTACGTCTTGATAGGTTTCGTTCGTATTTCTGTAAAGACTCTGATACTTATCACTGTGGTGGGTTATGGTCTAAGACTCTGATCCTCATCACTGCGGTGGGTTATGGTCTGAGACTCTGATCCTCATCACTGTGGTGGGTTATGGTCTAAGACTCTGATCCTCATCACTGTGGTGGGTTATGGTCTGAGACTCTGATCCTCATCACTGTGGTGGGTTATGGTCTAAGACTCTGACCCTCATCACTGCGGTGGGTTATGGTCTAAGACTCTGATCCTCATCACTGTGGTGGGTTATGATCTAAGACTCTGATCCTCATCACTGTGGTGGGTTATGGTCTAAGACTCTGATCCTCATCACTGTGGTGGGTTATGGTCTGAGACTCTGATCCTCATCACTGTGGTGGGTTATGGTCTAAGACTCTGACCCTCATCACTGCGGTGGGTTATGGTCTAAGACTCTGATCCTCATCACTGTGGTGGGTTATGGTCTAAGACTCTGATCCTCATCACTGTGGTGGGTTATGGTCTGAGACTCTGATCCTCATCACTGTGGTGGGTTATGGTCTGAGACTCTGATCCTCATCACTGTGGTGGGTTATGGTCTAAGACTCTGATCCTCATCACTGTGGTGGGTTATGGTCTGAGACTTGATCCTCATCACTGTGGTGGGTTATGGTCTAAGACTCTGACCCTCATCACTGCGGTGGGTTATGGTCTAAGACTCTGATCCTCATCTCTGCGGTGGGTTATGGTCTGAGGTGCCGGAGAAAAGACTCACCTGGTTCGTGCAACTGTGAACCATGACACTACTGTGTCGTCTGGACGCCGATATCCGATGGCTTGATGAACACGTCTTGAAATACTGTGGACAGTTCGTCATATGCACTAATGTTCTAGATCACTGTACACGTTACAGTGTTCAACACACAGTGTACTCGTTGACTTGCTTCAACGTCACTCAACTTCACCGTTACCCATTCACGAAGATTCACTCGGGATTTTTAACGTTATCGCTGTTAATAATGTACCATAGTAGGTAGAGAGACTCACTGACAATGCCTGGTTCGACAGGGTCACTTAGTTCTCCCTTGATGTTATAACAGAGCACATATGAGAGATATGAAGGGCACTTCTGTTACCGGTATTTCCACGGATTTCTACGTTTCGACGCAGCGTGAACTTGCCCCGGTAAGTCTTTCACTGTAGCTGCTACGCCCAGCTTCGCCTTCCACGCACTATGCAAGGAATTCATTGACTTCTTTCTAGACAGTATGTCTAGCGATTTCGATGCCAATTTGGCTGTGGTCCCAAGTCAAAGAACAATGTCTTCCTCGACTCAGAGGTGGCCTTAACCTAATACATTCTTCTAGCTATCTTATCTAGAATGCCTTAAAATGTGAATTTTTCCAGAGCAAACACTTGACTGAGCTCTCATGTGTGTTCTAGTTGGTACAGCGAAGGGGTGCCTTGTCATAGCTAAATCTGGGATGGTATGAGACTCGCCCCTTCCTTGTACTGTGGGAATGAGGGCCTCCCCTCACTTGTTGGAAATAATTTATCCACAAGAGTCCTTTAACAGCGTCAAGACACCGTCCCTTCAAAGAGTATTTGGTTTATTTTCAGTGGCGTAAAATTCGATACAGACATATTCTCGGTGGCGTCCTCAAAGCTAGCCTGGCATGTGGATGAACCCTCAGTCTTCCGGAGTGAAAAGGTTGGTTCTTGGAAGCGCCACCAGACACCAGCACCCTAATAACGTCACTGCCCGAAGCCTGATACTGCACTATAACATCCCAACACTACCACTGACCACGCCACATATCTGTGTTGGACACCCAGACAAATCATCAAAGTCGCCAAGCTAAGGGTCGTTAGCGCTGTTAGCTACCTCTGTTTTCTTTTTATAAATTAGACACATGTTTCGCCACAGAGTGGCTTCATCAGT
This sequence comes from Cherax destructor, assembly GCA_009830355.1. Lineage (NCBI taxonomy): Eukaryota > Metazoa > Arthropoda > Malacostraca > Decapoda > Parastacidae > Cherax > Cherax destructor. Next base: position 27,173 of record WNWK01001311.1, read on the forward strand.
TCGATACACAGGAATAATGAAGACTAGAAGGGGACTGAGGGAATCAGTCCATCAATCTTATCAAGATTGATATATTGATTACATCGACTATAGGCTGAGGGACAGATTACCTAAATCTCCTGATCTTCACTATTCTTCTGTGTATTGGACTGATGAAGCCACTGTGTGGCGAAACATTTCCACAATAAAGATACCCAAGTTTTGCACAAGTGTCTAATTTATCAACTTGTCGGTTCTCTAAACCATTTATTTAAACCTGTTTTTTTGTGTGCACCTGTGTTTTTGTGTACTCACCTATTTGTACTCACCTATTTGTGGTTGCAGGGGTCGAGTCATAGCTCCTGGCCCCGCCTCTTCACTGATTGCTACTAGGTCATCTCTCTCCCTGCTCCATGAGCTTTATCAAACCTCGTCTTAAAACTATGTATGGTTCCTGCCTCCACTACGTCACTTTCTAGGCTATTCCACTTCCTGACAACTCTATGACTGAAGAAATACTTCCTAACATCTCTTTGACTCATAGGAGTCTTCAACTTCCAATTGTGACCCCTTGTTTCTGTGTCCCCTCTCTGGAACATCTTGTCTCTGTCCACCTTATCTATTCCTCGCAGTATTTTATATGTCGTTATCATGTCTCCCCTAACCCTCCTGTCCTCTAGTGTCGTCAGGCCGATTTCCCTTAACGTTTCTTCGTAGGACAATCCCCTTAGCTCTGGGACTAGTTGCAAACCTTTGCCCTTTCTCTAGTTTTTTGACGTGCTTGACAAGGTGTGGGTTCCAAACTGGTGTGCACCTCTGTTTTTGTGTTCACCTGTTTTTTTGTGTGCACCTGTGTTTTTGTGTGCACCTGTGTTTTTGTGTGCACCTGTGTTTTTGTGTGCACCTGTGACTGGGTGTCAGAGAGACGCTTCATGCCAAGTTATATACAGCAAACTTATTCGAAAAGAAATTAGCGTAAATATATATGTAATGACTCTAAATACTGCATAAGTAAACGCTTTATCAGCTTTCTAATTACTGTTACACCGGACGAAAGTGACACTTGCTGTTGTGATTCCTGATAAATTCTCAGTGATGATGACAGACTCAAAAATATCAGTTATGCTAATTTGTGATATAGCGGGGTGAAATTTATATCTATATGCAATGTTAAGGATGAATATGATAAGGTGTATAGTACTTAAGAGGGAGGTAAAAAGAGTTATAAATCGACCCCAGCAAAACGATCAGATGAGTACAAGTAAACGAGTACACACACACACAGTGTGGTGCACCAGGAAGTGATGGATACACTGCACACAACCGAGGAGGAGGAGAAGGAGGTGAAGAAACTGCTAGTGAACTAGATGCCTCGAAGGTGGTGGGCCAAGATAACATCTTTCTGTGGGTCCTGAAAGAGGGCGCTGATGCACTGTGTGTGCAACTTAAAATAATCTTCAATAAACTGATTGAAACAGAGCAACTGCCTGAGGTGTGGAAGACAGCAAACGTAGTCCCAATTATTAAGAAAATAGACAGACAGGCAGCACTAAACTACAGATCTGTGTCGCTGACATGTATAGTATGTAAAGTTATGGAGAAGATTATCAGGATAAGAGTGGTGGAGCACCTAGAAAGGAATGAGCTTATCAACGACAACCAACACGGCTTCAGAGAAGGGAAATCCTGCATCACAATATATTGGAGTTCTATGACAAGGTAACAGAAGTAAGACAGGACAGAGAGAGGGATGTGTAGACTGCATCTTCTTGGACTGTTAGAAGGCTTTTGACACAGTACCACTTAAGGTTGAAAACCTAGAGGAGCAGATAGGAATAGGAGGGAAAGTTGGAATAGGAGGAGAGGAAGGAAACAACGTGTGTCGGTACGACAAGAGGTGTCAGAGTGGGTGCATGTGTCGAGTGGGGTTCCACAAGATCAGTCCTGAGTCCGGTGCTGTTTCTAGTATAAGTGAATGGCATGACAGAAGGGATTGATTCAGAGGTGCCACTGTTTGCAGACTATGTGATACTAATGAGAAGAATACAAGTGGATGAGGATCAGGTAAACCTACAAGGAGATTTGGCCTGGTCTAACAAATGACTCCTGTAGTTTAACCCCAGCAAGTGGAAAGTCATGAAATTTGATGAAGGACAAAGAAGACCGCAGACGGAGTACAGCCTAGGAGGTCCAAGGCTGCAAAACTCACTCAAGGAAAAGGATACTGGTGTAAGCAACATACCGAGCACATCTCCTGAGGCGCACATCAATCAAATAACTGCTGCAGCATATGGGCGCCTAGCAAACCTAAGAATACTGTTTCGACATCTAAGCAGTGAATCATTCACGACACTGTACACCGTGCACGTCAGACCCATATTGGAGTATGCGGCACCAGTATGGAACCACACCAGGTCAAACACGTCAAGAAATTAGAGAAAGTGCAAAAGTTTACAACAAGACTAGTCCCGGAGCTAAGGCGTATGTCTTACGAGGAGAGGTTGAGGGAAATATCAACCTGACAACACTGGAGGACAGGAAAGATGGGGGGACATTATAACGACGTATAAAATACTGAGAGAAATTAATAAAGTGGATAGGGACAGAATGTTTCAGAGATGGAATACAGCAACAAGGGGACACGACTGGAAATTAAAAAAACTCAGATGAGTCACAGGAATGTTAGGAAGTATTTGTCGGGAAGTGGAATAGTCTGGAAAGTGATGTAGTAGAGGCAGGAACCATACACAGCTTTAAGTAGTGGTATTATAAAGCTTATGGAGCAGGAAGAGAGTGGACCTAGTAGCGACCAGCGAAGAGGCGATGCCAGGAGCAAGAACTCGACCCCTGCAACCCCAAATAGGTGAGAACAAATAGGTGAGTACTCAGACACACATACTGTAGGAATATAAATAGATACCGACACTTCACGCGAGGAAATGAATTGTAAAATTTACAGAGTGGCGGCAGTGAAAGGCAGTGAAAGGCAGTGAAAGGCAGTGAAAGGCAGTGAAAGGCAGTGAAAGGCAGTGAAAGGCAGTGAAAGGCAGTGAAAGGCAGTGAAAGGCAGTGAGAGCTGAATGTAATGAAATAGTTGACACGTTCATGCATACTTTCCACACACGCACAAACTAAAACAAACTCCCTCAATTAAAAACTATATACAACCAAACATTCTGAAAAAAAACTACGCTCACTTTCTAAAGGATAAAAGCATCACCAGGAGTTAAAACAAAACATGAGACACAAAATATGAACAGAAACACACACACACACACACACACACACACACACACACACACACACACACACACACACACACACACACACACACACACACACACGTGACGCCTAGAAGAACAGACGTCAGCCACCTCATCCTGGGTAAAAAAAACTCTTCCTTTATTATAGTGAGGTCAAGAGTTTCATGTGAATGTGTCCTTAACAATATAAGTAAATAATTAATATGAAACATTTACGGGGGTAAGATAATGTTTAATATATTAAGGAGAAACAAAGTAACACAACAGTATAGTGGTCAATTTATTTGTATGGCAGAGAATACGCGATCTAAACACAGGTAAGATTATACACCTGCAGACAAGACAACCAGTGGATGGATGGATAGAATGACTGAAATTTAACAAAATCTGGTAAAGCAAGAAGGATTAGTAGATAAATTAAATATGAGGAAATGCAGCGTTAAAAAATGAAACAGAAGTTTCAAATCTCTCCTTACAGCACATGCTGAAGATATGACGTGAGGAAACTGAGGTAATGGAGAGAGAGAGAGAGAGAGAGAGAGAGAGAGAGAGAGAGAGAGAGAGAGAGAGAGAGAGAGAGAGAGAGAGAGAGAGACAGACAGACAGACAGACAGACAGAGAGAGGTGATAGATCAGGAATTGTGTTTTTTGTGTGTAATAACTTATATGTTTTCACTTACATGTAGTTGCAGAGTCGAGTCACAGCTCCTAGTCCCATTTCGCTCGTCACTACTAAGTTCAATCTCTTGGCTCCAACAGCCTTCTTATCGTACCTGTGTACTCACCTAATTGTACTCACCTAATTGTGGTTGCAGGGGTCGAGACTCAGCTCCTGGCCCCGCCTCTTCGCTGTCCGCTACTGGGTCTCTGCTCTCCCTGCTCCATGAGCTTTATCATACCTCGTCTTAAAACTATGTATGGTTCCTGCCTCCACTATATCTTTCTCTAGACTATTCCACTTCCTGACTACTCTGTGGCTGAAGAAATGCTTCCTAACATCCCATTGACTCATCTGAGTCTTCAGCTTCCAGTTGTGTCCCCTTGTTTCTGTGTTCCCTCTCTGGAACATCCTGTCCCTGTCTACCTTGTCGATTCCCCGCAGTATTTTGTATGCCGTTATCATGTCTCCTCTGACCCTTCTTTCCTCCAGTGTTGTTAGTCCTATTTCCCTCAACCTTTCTTCATAGGACAGACCCCTGAGTTGTGGAACTAACCTTGTCGCAAACCTTTGCACTTTCTCTAGTTTCTTTACGTGCTTGACCAGGTGTGGGTTCCAGACTGGTGCTGCATATTCTAGTATGGGCCTGACGTACACGGTGTACAGTGTCTTGAACGATTCCTTGTTAAGGTAACGGAACGCTAATCTTAGGTTTGCCAGTCGCCCATATGCTGCCGCAGTTATCTGGTTGATGTGTGCCTCCGGAGACGTGCTTGGCGTTATACTCACCCCAAGGTCTTTCTCCTTTGCCGAGGTTTGTAGCCTTTGTCCGCCTAGCTTGTACTCTGTCAGCGGTCTTCTTTGCCCTTCTCCGATCTTCATGACTTTGCATTTGGTGGGATTGAATTCGAGAAGCCAGTTGCTAGACCAGATGTCAAGCTTGTCCAGGTCTGTTTGAAGTCCTGCTTGGTCCTCTTCCGATGTGATTCTCCTCATTAATTTCACATCATCTGCGAACAGAGACACTTCCGAGTCTATCCCATCCGTCATGTCATTTACATATACCAAGAATAACACTGGTCCTAGGACTGACCCCTGCGGTACGCCGCTCGTCACAGGCGCCCACTGTGATACCTCATCACGCACCATGACCCGTTGTTGCCTCCCTGTGAGGTATTCCCTGATCCATTCCAGTGCCCTTCCTGTTATACATGCTTGTTCTTCCAACTTCTTTACTAATCTCATGTGAGGAACTGTGTCGAAGGCCTTCCTGCAGTCCAGGAAAATGCAATCAGCCTTACCTCTGTTACTTTATCATAGAACTCTAGGAGGTTTGTTACACAGGATTTGCCTTCCCGGAATCCGTGCTGTCTGATGTTTATTATCCTGTTCAGCTCGAGGTGCTCCACCATTCTTTTCCTGATGATTTTCTCCAGGACTTTGCACACTATACATGTAAGTGACACAGGTCTATAGTTTAGTGCCTCTTTTCTGTCTCCTTTTTAAAAATGTGGACTACGTTGGCCTTCTTCCATACCTCAGGTATCTGCCCATTTTCAAGGGATGTGTTGAATATTATGGTAAGTGGCACACTCAGTACCTCAGCTCCTTCCCGAAGAACCCACGGGGAGATATTGTCCGCACCCATCGCCTTTGAGGTATGAAGGTCACTGAGTAACTGCTTCACCTCCTCCTCAGTTGTGTGTATGCCCTCTAGCACTTTATACATCCCTTGTTGGTGATGCACCCCATCCTGTCTACCCAGCTGCCTTCCTTCCTCCACTGTGAATACTTCCTTAAACCTCAAGTTGAGCTCCTCACATACCTCTTGATCGTTACTTGTGAGTTCCCCATCTTCTCTCCTCAGCCTTATCACCTGGTCCTTGACTGTTGTCTTCCTTCTGATGTGACTGTACATCAGTTTCGGGTCGGACTTAACTTTCGATGCTATGTCGTTTTCGTACTGTTTCTGGGCCTCCCTCCGTACCTGTGCATACTCGTTTCTAGCTCTTCTACTAATCTCTTTGTTTACTTGGGTTCTTTGCCTTCTGTACCTTTTCCATTCTCTGACACTGAGTCTTTGCCTCCCTGCACCTTTGGGTAAACCAGGGGCTCTTTCTGGCCTTCCCGTTTAATCTTTTTCCTCTGGGTATAAACCGTTCCTCTGCCTCCTTGCACTTTGCCCCTACGTATTCCATCATTTCATTTATTGTCTGTCCGTCCATTTCCCTTTCCCACTGAACCTCCTGCAGGAAATTCCTCATGCCTGTGTAGTTTCCTCTTTTAAAATCTGGTTTGTCTCTTTCGGTACCGTTTTCCCTCTCCACCTGTAGCTCTACAATGTACTCAAAGCTCAGCACCATATGGTCACTGGCTCCCATGTGTGTGTGTGTGTGTAAAATTAAAAGACAATGGATCTGATTCGACGAGGAAGCTGTCACAGTTGTTCTTTATGGACGGACGATGGGGAGTTGCAAAGCTTAGTGGAGGACTTTAAAAGGTGTGTAAAAGACAATTAAAAATGAACTGAGAAAAGAGCAAGGTGATGAGAGTCACTAACTTCAGTTAATGTAACATAACTATCAGCCTGGAGGGATGTAGTGTGGTAGAGGAATTGTTGGCACAAGGACTTAAAAACGACAAGGTGAACCATAGACTAAACGAAAAAAAAAAAAGTAGTGTTGAAGCGCCTGTGGTAAGAAAGACCTTAATATATGGAGGTAAAAAGGGAATGTTGCAGAATATAGTGGTACCAATTATATTAGGGTGAGGCCTGGACTTCCAGTGTTGCAAGGAGGCTGGAGACAGTGTTGCAAGGAGGCTGGAGAGAGTGTTGCAAGGAGGCTGGAGACAGTGTTGCAAGGAGGCTGGAGACAGTGTTGCAAGGAGGCTGGAGGCAGTGTTGCAAGGAGGCTGGAGACAGTGTTGCAAGGAGGCTGAGGCAGTGTTGCAAGGAGGCTGGAGACAGTGTTGCAAGGAGGCTGGAGACAGTGTTGCAAGGAGGCTGGAGACAGTGTTGCAAGGAGGCTGGAGACAGTGTTGCAAGGAGGCTGGAGACAGTGTTGCAAGGAGGCTGGAGACAGTGTTGCAAGGAGGCTGAGACAGTGTTGCAATGGAGGCTGGAGACAGTGTTGCAAGGAGGCTGGAGACAGTGTTGCAAGGAGGCTGAGACAGTGTTGCAAGGAGGCTGAGACAGTGTTGCAAGGAGGCTGGAGACAGTGTTGCAAGGAGGCTGGAGACAGTGTTGCAAGGAGGCTGGAGACAGTGTTGCAAGGAGGCTGGATACAGTGTTGCAAGGAGGCTGGAGACAGTGTTGCAAGGAGGCTGGAGACAGTGTTGCAAGGAGGCTGGAGACAGTGTTGCAAGGAGGCTGGAGACAGTGTTGCAAGGAGGCTGGAGACAGTGTTGCAAGGAGGCTGGAGACAGTGTTGCAATGAGGCTGGAGACAGTGTTGCAAGGAGGCTGGAGACAGTGTTGCAAGGAGGCTGGAGACAGTGTTGCAAGGAGGCTGGAGACAGTGTTGCAAGGAGGCTGGAGACAGTGTTGCAAGGAGGTTGGAGACAGTGTTGCAAGGAGGCTGGAGACAGTGTTGCAAGGAGGCTGGAGACAGTGTTGCAAGGAGGCTGGAGACAGTGTTGCAAGGAGGCTGGAGACAGTGTTGCAAGGAGGCTGGAGACAGTGTTGCAAGGAGGCTGGAACAGTGTTGCAAGGAGGCTGGAGACAGTGTTGCAAGGAGGCTGAGACAGTGTTGCAAGGAGGCTGGAGACAGTGTTGCAAGGAGGCTGGAGACAGTGTTGCAAGGAGGCTGGAGACAGTGTTGCAAGGAGGCTGGAGACAGTGTTGCAAGGAGGCTGGAGACAGTGTTGCAAGGAGGCTGGAGACAGTGTTGCAAGGAGGCTGGAGACAGTGTTGCAAGGAGGCTGGAGACAGTGTTGCAAGGAGGCTGGAGACAGTGTTGCAAGGAGGCTGGAGACAGTGTTGCAAGGAGGCTGGAGACAGTGTTGCAAGGAGGCTGGATACAGTGTTGCAAGGAGGCTGAGACAGTGTTGCAAGGAGGCTGGAGACAGTGTTGCAAGGAGGCTGAGACAGTGTTGCAAGGAGGCTGGAGACAGTGTTGCAAGGAGGCTGAGACAGTGTTGCAAGGAGGCTGGAGACAGTGTTGCAAGGAGGCTGGAGACAGTGTTGCAAGGAGGCTGGAGACAGTGTTGCAAGGAGGCTGGAGACAGTGTTGCAAGGAGGCTGGATACAGTGTTGCAAGGAGGCTGGAGACAGTGTTGCAAGGAGGCTGGATACAGTGCAGACCACATATATGAGAAAGATATATTTTGTGAATATTGTGCAGAGTTTTCGGAGCTTTGAAATTAGATTGTTTGGTGTTATGGAAGACATAATTCAAAGGTGTGAAGACAGGTGGTTTTGATATGTCGAGAAGACAGAGTAAAATATGATGACGAGGGGTGGAAGGAAGGAGGGATAAGAGTCGTTTGAGGTTGTGAGTTGGACCTGCCTAGCATGGGCCAGTAGGCCTGTTGCAGTGCTCCTTCTTTCAGATGGAGACATTAAGGATTTGATGTGCTGTTGGAGTCAGCAAGGGACCAATTATGAAGGGATTCAGGAAGATCGGTTAACAGAACTTGAATCCGAGAGGTATTACAAAATATAACCATTTGTAATAAACGACTGTTCGGGATAACAATAATATCTCATATTTCAGATATTTATTAATATATTATTATTAATATTAAAACATACTCTGAATAAAATCATAATCTTTATAATCTGTGTAAAAACATATTTATATACACAAAATCATAGTACACTAAAATACCACAAGTAAAATCATATACTGAGTGCTTATCAAGTGGCTGGCATCTTCACGCAGGACACTGCCACACCTCGTCATGATACTCCTTCTCCACCGTGTCCTCAGACACCCTTATCTCTGTGTTACACACGCCATCGCTCAGTGTCACAGGACACCTTCTCTGTGCCACATGGCACGCCCCCTGTATCATGAATCCATTCTCTAGTAAAACCTGTGCACCGCGTCTTGACACACACCAAATAGACGACTCTTAACTTGTGTCGCGCCACCGTCACAAACTCTCTGGATGCACCACTGAATACCTGACACTCCGGGTAACAATCTCCGGATAAACACAATCTCAGGTATATAGTCTCAGGTACATAGTCGCAGGTACATAGTCGCAGGTACATAGTCGCAGGTACATAGTCGGTACGATGAATAAGCCAATAGATAGTCTAATTGTGGTGACCAGACTTGCCGCTCTTCTCATAATGCTACAGTGTCCTTATATCAAGCAGGAAGAGAACACCTTCATCACTGTACTTGGCCTTGCAAACATCACAAGTACAGAGTTGCTTTCGAGTAACACGGTCTAGAGAGGATAGAGCTTCCAGTTCTCTCGGCACTGGAGTACTGTAGACCTGTCACCAGCACCACACTGCGAGAGTCTGCAACTCTCAAGCAGGTCTGCCTGGCGAGCTGCAGTAGTGCATGCGAGTCTTTTGAACTCTCCGATGTTATATGTGGGAGAGTCTGGTTGACACTGTCAGTCAAGCCGGCTCGGCAGTCAAACATCAGGTCTGATGACGTAACCCCTTGACTGCCGGCCGGTAAGGTAACTACCTAACTCCCATTGTTAGGTAGGGGGCCGTAACAAGAGGTGAACAGTATTATACCTACACTATGAAGAATCAGGGATGCTGCAATTGCAAGGGGCATTTAATTTGTGATGTCTGCGTATTTCTGAGAAGACAGAATTCATTACTCACTCACTATACACTACTACTACTCTACTTTACTCTCTACTGTACATCAACTACTACTACTACTACTCACTATTACTACTACTACTAACTATACTACTACTACACTACTACTACTACTACTTACTACTATTACATACTACTACTACATACTCATCTACTTACTTTACTATACACTACTACTATTACTACACTACTACTACTACTATTACTACTACTACTATTACTACTAATTACATACTACACTACCTACTACTATTACTACATTACTACTACTACTACTACTATTACTACTACTACTACTACTACTATTACTATTACTACTACTACTATTACTACTACTACTACTACTACTATTACTACTACTACTACTTCTACTAATACTATTACTACTACTACTACTACTGCTACTATTACTACTACTACTACTACTACTAATAATAATAATAAGAATAAGAATAATAATAAAGTCATATTTAAGCCAGGTAAGGTATCGAGACAATCTTGTCAGGTCTGGCAACATTTGCCAAAAGTTTGTGGAATTAGAGAGAAAAGTTTAAAGAAATCTCCACAAGTGAGACAGCAAAGTTGTGAGCCAAATTACCTGCCATCTCTCATCATTTATAATTATTATTATTATCTTTTTAACACATCGGCCGTTCCCCACCAAGGCAGGGTGGCCCGAAAAAGAAAAACTTTCACCATCACTCACTCCACCACTGTCCTGCCAGAGGCGCGCTTACACTACAGTTATAAAACTGCAACATTAACACCCCTCATCTCCAGGACTCAAGTCCGGCCTACCGGTTTCCCTGAATCCCATCATAAATATAATATTTTATTATTATTATTATTATTATTATTATTATTATTATTATTATTATTATTATTATTATTATTATTATTATTATTATTATATAATAATAATAAATATTTAAATAACCCTTCAAAGAGGCCATGTGACCCTTCAGCTAAACTTTCCCTTCATGAATCAAAGGTGATTATCTCCCCTACTATCTAGATGCCGAATGTTCCTTCCGGGTTTAGCGTTTCCCCACGATAATAATATTTAGCAGGTGTAAATATTTCCTTTCTATTGCTGAGCTCCAAACAATAGAAAAAGTTTTCGAAAAAAAAATCGGTAATATGCCCTCTGTCTTATTAATAAGATTTATTCTTTGACTTATTGTTGAAAATGGTATAAAAAGGTATAAAATATAATAAAATGGTATAAAATAGAATAAAATGGTACAAAATGGTATAAAATAGAATAAAATGGTACAAAATGGTATAAAATAGAATAAAATGGTACAAAATGGTATAAAATACCCATAGTTGAAGATTAAGACACATGTGCAACAGTTAGGTATCTTTATTGTTGAAACGTTTCGCCTACACTGCAGGTTTCTTCAGTCAAATAAAAGGGAGGAGTGGTGGTGAAATAAAGATGATGTAATCAGTCCATCAACTTTAGAGAAAAAGTATTTATGGAGGTCAGTCCCTCAGCCTGGAGAAGAGTACAGCTCCATGGTCAAGGCCAGACATTTTTTGACATATTTTTAATCGAAATGGTTATTTTTCTGAGTTATTTTTTTCAGTAAGATTTGTAGTGTGTACCAAGCCTGGAGATCTCAGCTCAGTGTGTACCAAGCCTGGGGATCTCAGCTCAGTGTGTACCAAGCCTGGGGATCTCAGCTCAGTGTGTACCAAGCCTGGGGATCTCAACTCAGTGTGTACCAAGCCTGGGGATCTCAGCTCAGTGTGTACCAAGCCTGGGGATCTCAGCTCAGTGTGTACCAAGCCTGGGGATCTCAGCTCCAGTGTAGTTACCAAGCCTGCTCAGCTCAGTGTGTACCAAGCCTGGGGACTCAGCTCAGTGGTACCAAGCCTGGGGAGCTCAGCTCAGTGTGTACCAAGCCGGGAGCTCAGCTCAGGTGTACCAAGCCTGGGAGCTCAGCCTCAGTGTAGCCAGGGAGCTCAGCCAGGTGCCAAGCCGGGGCAGTGTGTACCAAGCCGGGCTCAGTCAGTGTGTCCAAGCCTGGGGCCAGCTCAGTGTGTACCAACCTGGGAGCTCAGCTCAGTGTGCCAAGCCGGGGGCTCAGCTCAGTGTGTACCAAGCTGGGGAGCTCAGTCAGTGGCCAAGCCGGGAGCTACAGTGTGTACCAAGCCGGGAGCTCAGCTCAGTGTTCAGCTCCAAGCCTGGGGAGCAGCTCAGTGTGTACCAAGCCTGGGAGCTCAGCTCAGTGTACCAAGCCTGGGAGCTCGCTCAGTGTGTACCAAGCCTGGGAGCTCAGCTCAGTGTGTACCAAGCCTGGGAGCTCAGCTCAGTGTGACCAAGCCTGGGGAGCTCAGCTCAGGTGTACCGGACAGCTCAGTGTGTACCAAGCGGGAGCTCAGCTCAGTGTGTAAGCGGAGCTCAGCTCAGTGTGTACCAAGCCTGGGACTCAGCTCAGTGTGCCAAGCCGGAGCTCAGTCAGTGTGTACCAAGCCTGGGAGCTCAGCCAGTTGTACCAAGCCGGGAGCTCAGCTCAGTGTGTACCAAGCCGGGAGCTCAGCTCAGGTGACCAGCCGGGGACTCAGCTCAGTGTGTACCAACCTGGAGCTCAGCTCAGTGTGTACCAAGCCGGAGCTCAGCTCAGTGTGTACCAAGCCGGGAGCCAGCTCAGGTGTACCAAGCCTGGGAGCTCAGCCAGGTGTCCAAGCCTGGGAGCTCAGCTCAGTGTGTACCAGCCTGGGAGCTCAGCTCAGTGTGTACCAAGCCTGGAGCTAGCTCAGTGTGTCCAAGCCTGGGAGCTCAGCTCAGTGTACCAGCCTGGGGAGCTCAGCTCAGTGTGTCCAAGCCGGGAGCCAGTCATGTGTCCAAGCCTGGGACTCAGTCAGTGTGTACCAAGCCTGGGGCTCAGCTCAGTGTGTCAAGCCTGGGAGCTCAGCTCAGTGTGTACCAAGCCTGGGAGCCCAGCTCAGTGTGTACAAGCCTGGGGAGCCAGCTCAGTGTACCAAGCCTGGGAGCTCAGCTCAGTGTGTCCAAGCCTGGGGACTCAGCTCAGTGTGTACCAAGCCGGGACTCAGCTCAGTGTTACCAAGCCTGGGAGCTCAGCCAGGTGTACCAAGCCTGGGAGTCAGCCAGTGTCCAGCCGGACGCTAGTGTGACACCGGACCAGCTCGTCAAGCGGGCTGCCAGTGGCAACCGGCTCAGTGGTACGCCGGCTCAGTCAGGTACGCGGGCTCGCTCAGGTGCGCCTGGGGACTGTTGTACCAAGCCGGCAGCCAGGTCCAAGCGGACTCACAGTGTACAGCGGAGCTCACTCAGTGTGACACGGCCAGCTCAGTGTCAAGCCGGACTCAGCTCAGGTACCAACCGGCTCACAGTGCCAGCCGACCGTATTACGCTCAGCATTACCAACCTGCTCAGCTCATTGACCAAGCCTGGACCACTCAGTGTGTACAGCTGGGAGCTCAGCTCAGTGTCACCGGAGCCAGTCAGGTACCAAGCCGGGAGCTCAGTCATGACAGCCTGGGAGCTCAGTATGTGTACCGCCTGGGACTCAGTCAGTGTAAAGCCTGGGAGCTCAGTAGTGTGTCAAGCCGGGGAGCTCAGCTCAGTGTGACAGCCTGGGAGCTAGCCAGGTACAAGCCGGGAGCCGCTCAGTGTGTACACCTGGAGCCGCTCAGTGTACAAGCCTGGGAGCCAGCTCAGTGTACCAAGCCTGGACTCACTCAGTGTCAGCCTGGATAGCTCAGTGTACCAAGCCGGGACTCAGCTCAGTGTACCAAGCCGGGAGCTCAGCTCAGTGTACCAAGCCTGGGAGCTCAGCTCAGTGTGTACCAAGCCTGGGAGCTCAGCTCAGTGTGTACCAGCCTGGGAGCTCAGCTCAGTGTGTACCAAGCCTTTGGGACTCAGCTCAGTGGTCCAAGCCTGGGACTAGCTCAGTGTGTACCAGCCTGGGAGCTCAGCTCAGTGTAAAGCCTGGGCTCAGCTCAGTGTACCAAGCCGGGGAGCTCAGCTCAGTGTGTACCAAGCCGGGAGCTCAGCTCAGTGTGTCCAAGCCTGGGGAGCTCAGCTCAGTGTGTACCAAGCCTGGGAGCTCAGCCAGTGTACCAAGCCGGGAGCTCAGCTCAGGTGACCAAGCCTGGGAGCTCAGCTCAGTGTACAAGCCTGGGAGCTCAGCTCAGTGGTGGACTCAGCCTGCCGGGAGCCAGCCAGTGTGTACAAGCCTGGGAGCCAGCTCAGTGTGACAAGCCTGGGAGCTCAGCTCAGTGTGTACAAGCCTGGGAGCTCAGCTCAGTGTACCAAGCCTGGGAGCTCAGCTCAGTGTGTACAAGCCTGGGAGCTCAGCTCAGTGTGACCAAGCCTGGGAGCTCAGCCAGTGTGTACCAAGCCTGGGAGCCAGCAGTGTACCAAGCCGGAGCTCAGCTCAGTGTACCAAGCCTGGGAGCTCAGCTCAGTGTGTACCAAGCCGGGAGCCAGCTCAGTGTGTACCAAGCCGGGAGCTCAGCTCAGTGTGTACCAAGCCGGGAGCCAGCTCAGGTGCAGCCGAGTAGCTCAGTGACAGCCGGAGCTCAGCTCATTGTACAGTTTTCTTTGACCACATTTACTGAGTCATTCAGTTTACCGACCTCGTTACCACCTGCTCTCATTTCACCTTGCTCCTCTTGTCCACCTTGCCTCCTCTTTCTCCTGAGCTCAACTAGGGTCAAGCCTGGGAGTCACTCATGTAGTACCACTTGTGACAAGGAGTAGCTCATTAAGCCTGGGTCACCAGAGACCAACCGATTATATGTGCCCAGTGATCAGTCAGTGTGTACAGCCGGACTCAGCTCAGTGTGTACCAAGCCTGGGAGCTCAGCTCAGTGTGTACTAAGCCTGGGAGCTCAGCTCAGTGTGTACAAGCCTGGGAGCTAGCTCAGTGTACCAAGCCTGGGGAGCTCAGCTCAGTGTGTACCAAGCCTGGGGAGCTCAGCTCAGTGTGTACCAAGCCTGGGGAGCTCAGCTCAGTGTGTACCAAGCCTGGGGAGCTCAGCTCAGTGTGTACCAAGCCTGGGGAGCTCAGCTCAGTGTGTACCAAGCCTGGGAGCTCAGCTCAGTGTGTACCAAGCCTGGGAGCCAGCTCAGTGTGTACCAAGCCTGGGAGCTCAGCTCAGTGTGTACCAAGCCTGGGAGCTAGCTGGCCAGTGGCTCAGCTATGTCCAAGCCGGGAGCTCAGCTCAGTGTGTACCAAGCCTGGGGAGCTCAGCTCAGTGTGTACCAAGCCTGGGAGCTCAGCTCAGTGTGTACCAAGCCTGGGGAGCTCAGCTCAGTGTGTACCAAGCCTGGGAGCTCAGCTCAGTGTGTACCAAGCCTGGGAGCTCAGCTCAGTGTGTACCAAGCCTGGGGAGCTCAGCTCAGTGTGTACAAGCCTGGGGAGCTCAGCTCAGTGTGTACCAAGCCTGGGGAGCTCAGCTCAGTGTGTACCAAGCCTGGGATCAGCTCAGTGTACCAAGCCGGGAGCTCAGCTCAGTGTGTACCAAGCCTGGGAGCTCAGCCAGTGTGTACTCAAGCCTGGGAGCTCAGCTCAGTGTGTACCAAGCCTGGGAGCTCAGCTCAGTGTGTACCAAGCCTGGGAGCTCAGCTCAGTGTGTACCAAGCCTGGGAGCTCAGCTCAGTGTGTACAAGCCTGGAGCTCAGCTCAGTGTGTACAAGCCTGGGAGCTCAGCTCAGTGTGTACCAAGCCTGGGGATCTCAGCTCAGTGTGTACCAAGCCTGGGATCTCAGCTCAGTGTGTACCAAGCCTGGGGAGCTCAGCTCAGTGTGTACCAAGCCTGGGGAGCTCAGCTCAGTGTGTACCAAGCCCGGGGAGCTCAGCTCAGTGTGTACCAAGCCCGGGGAGCTCAGCTCAGTGTGTACCAAGCTCGGGGAGCTCAGCTCAGTGTGTACCAAGCTCGGGGAGCTCAGCTCAGTGCAAACTATTAGACCAAAATACAAAACCGATATTTATTTACGTTTTCTTTTTACGAGTCATTTTTATTGTTCTTTAATCTTTCTGGTTTTATTTTTCCCTCTGTTTTTTTTTCTACCACTCCTCCTTCTCCTTCTTCTCATCTTCCTTCTCCTCTTTGTCCTCCTCTTTGTCCTCCTCTTTTTCTGCCTCCTCTTTCTCCTCCTCGTCAGGCCTACAACTAGGGTCATAGGCCTGGGAGAGGATCCATCACTTTGCACATGTAGTTAATTCCAACATTATTACGTGGACAAGGAGAAAGATATGTGCTCTATTTTTAAGAATTTTTTTCTCTCGGTTTTCACACAGGAAGACACCAATAATATCCCAGTAATTAATTTTTATAGTGGCCCTGAAGAAGATAAATTATGTAATATGACAGTCACTAGTGAAATGGTTATGAAACAAGTAGACCGACTGAAACAAAATAAATCGCCTAGTTTTTTATAAAAAATCCTAGTTTTCTATATAAAATCCTAGTTTTTTATAAAAAAATCTTAGTTTTCTATATAAAATCCAAGTTTTTTATAAAAAATCCTAGTTTTTTATATAAAATCCTAGTTTTTTATATAAAATCCTAGTTTTTTATTGTGAGTCAAAAAATATAAGTAAATCCTATTTCTGGGAAAAGAAATTTCCCATTTGTAGATCATTCTCAATACAAAAAAAAAATATTTTGAAGATTTATTATAGTCTAGAGTTTATCAATATTGTAAATGAGTATTTAAGAAAAGTAGTAACATAAAAAAAATAATTGTTTTATTTAAAAGAAAAATATATGTAACAAAAATTGTTTTTATTTAATTGATGCTACAAAATGGTATCGTTACGTCGTGCATCAATGTGGTCTACGAAGACTGGACTAATACAGCTGTAGTCTGCGTTGCTTTCGTGAAAATTTGCTGAGAAATGTCAGTGTTTAAAAGATTCTTGCGGTGAGACTCAGGGGCAAGATAAGTATGTTCTGATTTCCTGTCAGACGACTTATCTTAATTTGTGTTAACATATCGTGTTTTAACCTGTCTTAATGTGTTGGCTGATTAATGCGAGCTAGTGTTGAAAATACGGACTTGTATATTTACAGTTAAGGACCCAAATATCATTATAATAATAATGGTGTATTGGTACAATGGTATAAACATTGGTAATACCCACAAACTGGTTTAGTAAGACATGTGAGCAAACACTAGGATTTATTTATTAGAAAACGTTTCGGTCCTGGCACCTTGATCACGGTGATCAAAGTCCCAGGACAGAAATATTTTTTAATAAATATGTCCTAGTGTTTACTCACGTGTTTCTCTAAACGATGCTCGTACAATACCCACAAGTGTTGACTTCCGTAGTCTTGAACAATATGTGTCAGAGCCCAAGTGTTGCGCCTGTAGCAAGTACTTGATAAACATCTGGGAAAAATTCGCTAAGGTCAGAAAACTTTTTTGGGGGGACCCAGATTGGCCCTTTGCTAAGTATGTAATTTTTATTGGCACGAATTATGAAAAAAACACATGAACAGTGTAGTAATATGCCTATTGACCCTTGCTAGGCAGGTCCAGTTCACTCTCAACCACACCCATTCGTAAACTCTTTAAATATATCTAACGATAACCGAAATTCTTGCTTAAATGACGTTGAGAGTTTGTTCAACTCATATACATCTCTACTGCTAAAATAGTATTTCCATATAGTTTTTCTAAATCAACATTTGTCAGAAATGAATCCATTGTTTCGAGTCCTGTCTATATCTCTATTTAGTCCTGTTTTCCATTAGTATACCTCAATAATAACATAATAATAACATGGTTCGTCACCAACAAGAGATGTACCAAGTGCTAGAGGGCATACACACAACTGAGGAGGAAGTGAAGCAGTTACTCAGTGACCTCGATACCTCAAAGGCGATGGGTCCGGACAATATCCCCCTGATTAGCCACCCAGCGTTTGTGGGTGTGGGTGTGCTGTTCCACGAGCTGCCACCTAGCGGCGAGCACTGGAAACTTCATTTTCTGTCAACATGGCGACGGCGAGCAGACGCAGGATTAATACCGTCTGTATAGACATGGTGTCTGGGGTGTTGCAACAGGCTACAGTGACGACAGTGCTGCCTAATATCTTACGAGATGTCTACGGGTTGGAGACAGGAGATTTGTACGGAGTAGCTCTAAATGGAGTTAACAGAGTCTTCGTCAAGTTCTTGACGGCTGAAGTTTACGAGAGGACCGTAGACCGCCATCAAGAAAGGGTATATACAGTGCACTCTGGATTACAAGTACGACTGAAAGACGTGTCCCGTACCTACACGTGGATCAGGGTCAAGAATGTCCCATTCGAATCAGATCCCATGGACATCAGCGACGCTTTTGGAGCTTACGGCATCGTGCATGCGGCAATGGCTGGGAAGTGGAGTGAGGGACCGTTGGTAGGTCTGTTCGAAGGGACGTACTCGCTCAAGATGACTTTACGACGGCCCATCCCTTCTTATGTTGTCCTGCAGGATTTTAGGACCCAGCTCTACGTAACGTACGCGGGACAGAGGAGGACATGCAGGTTGTGTGGAGCGTATGAGCATGCAGCACCAGTCTGGAACCCACACCTGGTCAAGCACGTAAGGAAACTGGAGAAAGTGCAAAGGTTTGCGACAAGGTTAGTTCCACAACTCAGGGGTCTGTCTTATGAAGAAAGATTGAGGGAAATAGGACTAACAACACTGGAGGAAAGAAGGGTCAGAGGAGACATGATAACGACATACAAAATACTGCGGGGAATTGACAAGGTAGATAGTGACAGGTTGTTTCAGAGAGGGAACACAGAAACAAGGGGACACAACTGGAAGCTGAAGACTCAGATGAGTCAAAGGGATGTCAGGAAACATTTCTTCAGCCACAGAGTAGTCAGGAAGTGGAATGGACTAGAGAAAGATATAGTGGAGGCAGGAACCATACATAGTTTTAAGACAAGGTATGATAAAGCTCATGGAGCAGGGAGAGCAGAGACCCAGTAGCAGACAGCGAAGAGGCGGGGCCAGGAGCTGAGTCTCGACCCCTGCAACCACAATTAGGTGAGTACAATTAGGTGAGTACATTTCTACGTCTTTCCAGAGAGTCCAAATTCAATATCTTCATCACATCATCGTAGGAAAGGTTTATGATAAGAACTGAATAACGGAAGAACACTGTCGTAGGCCTCACGGCCCATAGTAGGCAAGTCCTTCTCAAACCCAACCCTTCTAATAAAAAATGTTTCTCTAACCCCATTTTTTAGGCTTCCCAAGGAATAATAATAATTATTATTATCTTGGGGAAGAGCTAAACCCATAGGAATTATACAGAGCTTGTTGGGGAAGGGAGATGATGGAAGGCAACCAGGTTTAATTCAGGTAATTGGAGCACGGATCCAATTCCCTAGATCAAGAGCCCCTCACCAGCATCAAGGAACCACAATTGAGGGGCCCAAGGAAATAAGGTTTGATAATCTTACTAACTCATGTTGTGCAAATCCCAATCTTTCTTAAGAACATAAGAATATAAGCTTTACGACTTTGTATTTATCTGCGTGGAACTGCATCTGCCACTTTTCTCGTCACGACATGATCGTGTTTAAATCCTCCTTAGGTGCAATGGCATCTTCCTCTGAATCTACTTCCCTGCCTATTTTTGTGTCGTCAGCGAACTTACAAGAGTTCCTCGGTAGTATAGTGGTGAGTATCCCCGCCTGTCACGCGGGAGACCGGGGTTCGATTCCCCGCCGGGGAGGTAAGTTTTTTTTTTAATGAGTTCCGAGGTTATACTTCAGCTCTATATATCATTAGTAAGACGTCACTTAGATCATGCAGCTCAATTCTGGTCTCCACACTACAGAATGTATATAAACTCATTGGATAAATACAGAGAATAATAGATAAGTAAGACATGTGCAACAGTCAGATATCTCTGTACCGAAACGCTTCGCCATACATCAAGCTTCATCGGTCGCATACGGATATGACAAATTCGGAGACAGCAGAAGTGGAAACGTAAAGATGACGGGATCATTCCATCAACCTTGAAAGAGCAGTTCGAGATGGTCTCTCCCTCAGCCTGGAGATAGCGTTCAACTTGAACCATGTGACACTAAACTAACTCTCAGGTAAGAAGAGAGCAAGGAAGTGAGGATAGGCGAAGAATAGCTCTGGAGAGAAGTGTCTTCAATTATGGAAGGAGATCCAGGGCTTAAATAAGTTTTGCTTACAACGATCCACCATCGCCGCTACGAAGTTTTTCTTCCAACACCACGAGAAAGTATTTTAAACCCCCCAGCTTGCGTCTTCACGAACCAAGATTGTCTTACTAAGAACTGGTAGCGAGAAAAGGTCGCCTGCTAAGGTACCTTAAATGGATGTGCCTTGATGCAGGTAGAGCGCTTTCAATCCAAGGAATTGGTGCTACCAACTCTTTCCTTAGATCAAACCTAATTGCATCCCCCAGCTACTGTTTGACTACTACTGATATAGCGCTTCCCTGTGAATATAATATAAATCCCACTGTGATATTCTTTATTTCCACCAACATCATTATCTCTCTCTCTCCCCATCTTCCTTCCTCGTTCCCAACTTTTGGACTCTCATCTTCTCCGGTCTTTTTGTTTCACCTTTCACCTGTTTACTTATTCTGTACATAGAGTTTAATGAGAGCGTTTTAACATTGATACTAACATGTGGTGTGGGAGACCTGGCAGCAGAGGCTTCGTTTTAATACGTTAATGGTCTTTGTACCTCGAGTCATTTTCTGAATGCATCATGTAAACCAACATATGCAATTTTTTTTGTTTAAGGTAATATAAGTAAGATTAGATTAGGATTAGATTACGTTAAGCTAAGGGTTAATTAAATAGAATGATCTTAGCTTAGGTTAGGTTAGGTTAGGTTACGTAAAAGAATAATAATTTAATTTTTAGATTTTGCTGCAGATGAAGGTAATTTTTTGGTCACCTATATCCATCCTATGTTAGCCCCGAAAGGGCTAACATACAGAAAAGGTCTAGAAACTAGTTCCCCAAACGGATTAACAGGAGTACATCTGGAGTTAGATCTATAGTTGTCTTATCTGTTGCAAGCAAATTTAGGATATTTACTTAATATGTCTGGTATCTAAATTTCATTAATAAGACACCTTGACATTAGGTTATTATACTATATTCTTCAATAAGTGGACAATACAGCACATAATTTTCAAGAAAGTGACTATAAGGCTAACAGCATGCTTAACATTTAGTTTAATTATCATCTGTGTGTCTACCAAACTGTCAGAGGTACTTGTAAACAAGCCTAAGCCTGGATGCTACGAAATCAGTCAGCTTGTTCACATTTCAAGTTGCTCCGAAGACATGCTTATCTACGTTCATGTTATTATAGTGCATGGTAGATCTACGCAGGCTTCTGCTTGCATTCCTATGACATTCACCTTAATTATTTATTCCTAATATTGTTCCTAATGCTAGACACATATTTAAAAAGTTATATTGCACATTTTTTTTCAGGGTTCTTTCTTTGGTTAGCATATCAACTTTATCATGACTGAGTAATTTAATGTGAGGTGGAATCCATAAAAAATGTACATTAATTTCTTTTCTCTGATTCTGGAACATCTATACCTAGATTCTTCAATGTGAGCCAAGTGCCCTCAGTGACGAGTCAGAATCAGTAATAACTAGAGTCAAGCTCAGTGTCATAAGTTAACTTTAATACCATTAACATGGCAAACATTTCAGTTTGCAGTGTAAACGCCACTTTGCTAACTCTTGTGACTAACTGAAAATGGTTGCTAAAGTAACATAGTTCATATCTAGGGAGATGACAACAAGAGCAGATGCAGTCCTGCCAGTGGACTCCTACTGATCCGTCACTGTGAGAATCCCTTCTTGAGCAGTTACATTAGCAAGTGATTTACGGAAGGGCTTACTGGTGATGAACTTCTTGGAAGGGGCTTTCAGATATGTGATATTAAATGAACACAGCTTCTATGGAGGGGTGAAACGCTCTCGTTGTCTACAATGTTACAGTTCGTGTAGGTTATAGAACTTTATATAATTGCTTATTTTCACAACCCATTTGGATCTGTAGTTGTTTACTTCTAGATATTCAGTAAAATTTGTAGCGACAGAGGTTCATTCCCAAAAAATCTAATACCAAGTACATGTTCATCTCAATATTCTTATCGGTGATACTAAGAGCACTAAGTTTACAATATAATATCGATCTATAATTGAATTATTAAATATTACATATAAATAAACATAATACAATGTTTCAACTCACCTCCCCTTTTTGGAAGTGAGCGTCGACCCATCACACGGAGATATTTCTCTTCACACTGTGAGCGTTATAACAATTCTGAAGTTACAGTTTGGGTGGTCTAACCTGAGACATATAACACATGGTTAAGTTTATCTTATGTTCAAGCTGGAGCTGAGGAACCTTTATGTTCAAGCCGGAGCTGAGGAACCTTTATGTTCAAGCCGGAGCTGAGGAACCTTTATGTTCAAGCTGGAGCTGAGGAACCTTTATGTTCAAGGCGGAGCTGAGAAACCTTTATGTTCAAGGCGGAGCTGAGGAACCTTTATGTTCAAGCTGGAGCTGAGGAACCTTTATGTTCAAGGCGGAGCTGAGAAACCTTTATGTTCAAGGCGGAGCTGAGGAACCTTTATGTTCAAGGCGGAGCTGAGAAACCTTTATGTTCAAGGCGGAGCTGAGGAACCTTTATGTTCAAGCCGGAGCTGAGGAACCTTTATGTTCAAGCCGGAGCTGAGGAACCTTTATGTTCAAGCTGGAGCTGAGGAACCTTTATGTTCAAGGCGGAGCTGAGAAACCTTTATGTTCAAGGCGGAGCTGAGGAACCTTTATGTTCAAGCCGGAGCTGAGGAACCTTTATGTTCAAGCTGGAGCTGAGGAACCTTTATGTTCAAGCTGGAGCTGAGGAACCTTTATGTTCAAGCTGGAGCTGAGGAACCTTTATGTTCAAGGCGGAGCTGAGGAACCTTTATGTTCAAGCTGGAGCTGAGGAACCTTTATGTTCAAGCTGGAGCTGAGGAACCTTTATGTTCAAGCCGGAGCTGAGGAACCTTTATGTTCAAGCTGGAGCTGAGGAACCTTTATGTTCAAGCTGGAGCTGAGTAACCTTTATGTTCAAGCTGGAGCTGAGGAACCTTTATGTTCAAGGCGGAGCTGAGGAACCTTTATTTTCAAGCTGGAGCTGAGGAACCTTTATGTTCAAGGCGGAGCTGAGGAACCTTTATGTTCAAGCCGGAGCTGAGGAACCTTTATGTTCAAGCTGGAGCTGAGGAACCTTTATGTTCAAGGCGGAGCTGAGGAACCTTTATGTTCAAGGCGGAGCTGAGGAACCTTTATGTTCAAGCTGGAGCTGAGGAACCTTTATGTTCAAGGCGGAGCTGAGGAACCTTTATGTTCAAGCCGGAGCTGAGGAACCTTTATGTTCAAGCTGGAGCTGAGGAACTTTTATGTTCAAGCCGGAGCTGAGGAACCTTTATGTTCAAGCTGGAGCTGAGGAACCTTTATGTTCAAGGCGAAGCTGAGGAACCTTTATGTTCAAGCTGGAGCTGAGGAACCTTTATGTTCAAGGCGGAGCTGAGGAACCTTTATGTTCAAGCTGGAGCTGAGGAACCTTTATGTTCAAGCTGGAGCTGAGGAACCTTTATGTTCAAGCTGGAGCTGAGGAACCTTTATGTTCAAGGCGGAGCTGAGGAACCTTTATGTTCAAGCTGGAGCTGAGGAACCTTTATGTTCAAGGCGGAGCTGAGGAACCTTTATGTTCAAGCTGGAACTGAGGAACCTTTATGTTCAAGCTGGAGCTGAGGAACCTTTATGTTCAAGCCGGAACTGAGGAACCTTTATGTTCAAGCTGGAGCTGAGGAACCTTTATGTTCAAGCCGGAGCTGAGGAACCTTTATGTTCAAGCTGGAGCTGAGGAACCTTTATGTTCAAGCTGGAGCTGAGGAACCTTTATGTTCAAGCTGGAGCTGAGGAACCTTTATGTTCAAGCCGGAGCTGAGGAACCTTTATGTTCAAGCTGGAGCTGAGGAACCTTTATGTTCAAGCTGGAGCTGAGGAATCTTAATGTTCAAGCTGGAGCTGAGGAACCTTTATGTTCAAGCTGGAGCTGAGGAACCTTTATGTTCAAGCTGGAACTGAGGAACCTTTATGTTCAAGCTGGAGCTGAGGAACCTTTATGTTCAAGCTGGAGCTGAGGAACCTTTATGTTCAAGCTGGAACTGAGGAACCTTTATGTTCAAGCTGGAGCTGAGGAACCTTTATGTTCAAGCTGGAGCTGAGGAACCTTTATGTTCAAGCCGGAGGTGAGGAACCTTTATGTTCAAGCTGGAACTGAGGAACCTTTATGTTCAAGCTGGAGCTGAGGAACCTTTATGTTCAAGCCGGAGCTGAGGAACCTTTATGTTCAAGCTGGAACTGTGGAACCTTTACTTAGTGCTGACACCTGCACAATTAATGGTTCATATAATCAGTTATGTGTGAGTCTTATGGATCAGTTACTATAAGAAATGATTGTTTTAAGCAATAGTTCTTATTTTTAATGGATAATAATTGTCAGTAGACAGGTGCTACCTAAGATTTTATTAGTAATTCCTCACCTGATATGGCTGTTCAATGTTTACATTACTGACAGAGCTGCCCTTCAGTAGTGTTAACTTATGACTGCAGAAGTTATAACCAAATAAGTTAAGTTTAATTATATTTACTAGTGGGAGACATTTCTCCCTCGTCATTAGTAACAAATTTGATACCGGCTGAAGCAGAGTCTTCTGCAGCAGTTACTTCCTCAGGAGTAAACTCGTCTTCTTTGTTGCTCGTAGACACCTGTGGACGAGGTTCCTCTATGGTTTCCTCAGTCTCCACATCCGTTGTTCTAGATACAACATCTGCCTTAGTATTACGTGAATGACTGGACGGTGGTTGATGGGTCAGCACTAGTAATCCTTGGAAGATTTCAGTTCAAGAGTAATAACTCTTGTGAAATCTGTTAGATAACCATTCAACAGTCTGGAACTGTTACTTAACAGGAGGAACGGTACATACATTTAAACATAGCCCTTCTTTAATTCCCAGATGTACCTTAATGGTCATGAATGAATCCATCTCTGATTTACGCTGCGCAGATCCCTAACTCAGTTCCTCCCTTATTGAATTTTAGAAATTATGCTATTTATATCTAAGAATAGTTCAATTTTTTTTTTTACCAAGAGGAACTGTTACTTGATAACTCGTTAGACTAACCGATAATATTATTTTGGAAGGATTAGGAAATAAATGTGTACTACAGTGTAAATCACTGGATTTCTAGAATACACTCCAGTATATTGTAAATCACTGGATAAATAGAGTACGCTCCAGTAACTAGGTTAGGTCAGGAAACATGACAAGTATTTCCTGACGTGATGACCCGCCACTGGAGCTTTGGGTCATCTGACCGAGCCCTTCCACTAGCTCACCGGTTCACCCCTATAAAATTTAAAGTTATAATTATAACCATTATTAATTCACCAGGGTTCACATAACCCTCAAAGTCCTGTGAAAACATTTCGTTTCAAGTCAATCCTATTCGGAGCGACATCCTCACCATTTCTACCGGTAGCTACTACAAGTGTTCCTTTTATTATTTACCAATGGCTTTTGTTTATTGAGCTGTTCCGTATTTGGAACATAGTCAAATAGTTAATCCCAGTGGGAAACACTAAATACACATATTGGAATATATAAAAACGTTTAATTACTTATTTTATAATCTAGCCTCAGTTTCAGGTTAATCGGATTTCCTTATGTTACTGCAACTGCTAGCATTAATTCTTCGTAATTGCAATATAGCTAATGCTAATATTTACAAAGATCGCTACCCACCTTCGCTCACTATCCGGTCGAAGCCGACCAGTAATGTAGGAAATGTCGACTAGTGTAAAACTCACTTCCCACAGCGGACTTACTGGAGTAAAGGTCCTCCCTCAGTAACTTCTCCGATACTGCCTCTGCAATATCTGCCACATTGGGACCTCGTATTAATGATAATAATCAACTCAATAAGCATTGACAGACATAAATTTGCTTAACAAGCTTAACTGCTTGTTAAGCAAATTTAGTATTGTCCAAGAGTTCTTGTTTATTAATTTTAAACAAATGTTACTGAACTAATACTATAGAGTGAGTACTCTGATTATATGGCTTGATATGAAATGCAGAGAAACACTTGACACTTTTCGCTATTGATATGTAAATATATGTACGTAAGTCATCGTTGTCTTCACACTATTACAACGCAATATTCCCACCCTTGTCCCCCTGATGGAGCGACGCCACTTATGATATTTTTGAGTAGCCATATCATATTATAGAAACATATTTTATACACGACAACATGCTGCTATTGAAAGTACATTATTTCATAGCAATTATAATTTAATGAATTATACATCGTGTGACACGAAAATCCAATCGATCTATTAATCGACTGTCTGAAAATACTTGATTATGGCACTACTCTTTACTGGCCATTGAGACTTTGCCATGCTGGAATTTTGTCACAGTCTTATACGACTAACTGGATGTTTTTTCCCATTATATACTCCAGGATTATTTCCATTACACATCTTAGTACTATTCTTATTTTTGCAATAATACACTAAGGTGATACTGTATAACCAATGCCATTAGATTGGTCTTTTAAAACAAAGACATCAGGCAAATGCATAAGCATGGATAACGTCTAATTTTTCCATAATATTTAGAAGGTATCAAACATTTCGATTTTAGACAGTTTGGATTCAATAAGAATTATTTACTAATGACTCATGTTTAGTGATGAAACAAACAGTTAGTTGTTACTTGATTGCTTTCGTGAACCTATCCAAGGTTTGACAGGATAGTTCACTATAGTCTGCAGCATATGACTATTTGAGGAATTTCTCTTGACAGTGTATATTTTATTTTGTATTTTTAATTAAGAACCCAGGAGACAAGTGAAGGGAATAAAAACACAGTGATGCCTGCAATATTAACCAGGATGTAAGACAAGGGGAGTATCCACTCACTATGCTTTGTTTAAAGTATATGTTGATGATGTGATTTAATAAATAGCCTCTATGGAAGTAGGATATAAGTTCCATGATATTCTTTTGTGGGCAAATATAAATGAACATTCATACACAAAAATAATTCATTGTTTTGATGAAAGAGAGTATAACTGAAAGTCACAAATTAGCATAAGTAACTGGTAATATGTGGTATTTCTTGAAAATACTGAAAGGTAATATTTTGGGTTAATATTATTAACCAGTGTGAGATCGTCGAGCAATATTAATATTTAGGTTATTATATGAAAAAATAATGTTCTAGATAATGAGAAGGTGGAAATAAGACTAAATATGCTGTATGCTATTTTTAATTTTATTTTTAAGAAATTTTAAAAGGATTAATTTTGATTCACTACTGTATTTATTAGAGCATATTACTGGCTTGATTATGGTGTTTATTTATAGGAGTTTTAATGTTACTTTTTTAAAGGAGGAGGAGGAGGTGTCGATTCACCGGGAATTCTCCCGGCCCGGGTCTTTACCAGATGGCGACCCGGCTCCGGCTCCCTGGCGTGGGAGTGTCAGAGACCTATGTCTCCCATGGGAGGGGATACCCCTCATCGGCGGGACCAACTGGCCCCAGGCCTAGCCACATTCCCCACCAGCACAAGGCATGGTCTGCCACCTTCCCTAACGGGAAGGGCAGGCTTACGAGCTGCAAATGGTAGCAAGCTCCAGCCTTGGCACCTACCCTGCCCTAGAAGGGCTGGGCATGGTGATCGACTTTTTTAAATGCACTGACCAAAAATTTAGGTTATCCACTTATACCATTGATCGTAATGCTGCACATTCATGTAAAAAAATATTTGAATATTATATTGCCTTATTACAAGTTAGGTAATTTAAGTAATTAATTAATTATAATTTTTTTTAAAATCTTATCTACATTTCAAACTAGGCTCTTCATTGACACATACTACATTATCTTTAGAAAATGATGTAACAAAATCTATAACAAGATGGCAACAAAATCATGAGTCAACTAGAGGAATGTTTATTTAACTACGATACTAGACTATGTTATGAGATAA
Organism: Cherax destructor; assembly: GCA_009830355.1. Classification (NCBI taxonomy): domain Eukaryota; kingdom Metazoa; phylum Arthropoda; class Malacostraca; order Decapoda; family Parastacidae; genus Cherax; species Cherax destructor. Next base: position 54,999 of record WNWK01001311.1, read on the forward strand.
AACATTTTCAAATTAAAGGGACTGAATTGATACAGCAATCCAAAACACCATCCCTCAGACGTCAGTGTCTACAAGCATTTAAGATTAAAGTTGTTATCCATGCAGCCTGGACACAGCTGTTAGGTGACATCAAATGCTACCAAATACTCTTCACGTCATCTCACTTCTTGCAGCTGACTAATTTCACTTCATGTCACTATATATGCTCCCTTCTGAGATGCCTCTCTATTATAACTAAAGAAGTCACCCGTGGCGAAATGCACAAATAACCCGTAGGTAGGAGAGAGAAACTTACCACGACGTTTATGTCCAACTTTGGCCATTTACAGTCAATGTGACTGTAAATGGTCCAAGTCTGACCGAAACGTAGTCTTAAGCGTCTCTCTCCTACGTGCGGGTTTTGTGTATTGTTCCAGTCACGGTATTGTGATTTTTTTATTCGTCGTAACTATGTACGTGTCTTCTTCCACGTCTTATAGGAATCATCATAGTCTCTGCAACCAGAGAGGATGGAAGTGTTTGAACTGGAGGGAGAATGGGAGTGCAAGATTAGGTGGTCTTAATAGCCCTGAACTGAGCTTCCGTTGCAGTTGATTGCATTGTTTCCTGCTATTGCAATCTGCATTTTCATGGGCTGCAGTCTTCTCGGTCCATTTGTTAGCTTTGCCTCTTTCTCCATCGCCATATATTTCTCTCCTCCATGATTTGTCTTTGAGAATGGAAATATTCCCATAGTTCTTCGTGTTCATAATATACACCTATTGCCTTAATTAATGTTTCTCTTGTGACGGGGAGTGTATGAGTCAAGATGCTGGTGGTAGTAGTGATGGAGGAGCAACCAGGAGCTATGCTTGACCTACTCAAATCTCCAGCATCAGAATGTTTTTCACAGTATACCATAGTGATCTGAATCCTATTTACACTGACAGACGTAACCTGAAGTTACGTCTGTCAGTGGTTTATCATTCTATCCAGCAAACTGTTGTGGTATGATATTGCAGATCCATTATTATGTATACCAAGAATATATTCCTAAGTAGCAAACACTCCTGTTCAATAGGTTTCAAAAGCCTAGACTCCAATTACAACAGGTTTAAATTTACCGAGAAATAAATAACAAATATGCAGAATGTTTATATGCCAAATAAATAAACTTTTCAGTTTTAATTGGAAGAATTTTTTATAGGCAATGTTTACCTTTCTTATGAATACACGTCACTGATTAACTAATGCCAACACATGTGCTCACTCTAATACTAATTATACAAACATCAATATTAATGCCACAATTATATTAATAACATTAATATGAAAAAAACTAATATTTATTTCAACATTAAAATTAGTACCAACGATAATATCAATAAAAAAAAAAAAGGCAAAGATTATGATAACCGTGAACACTAATGTTAACGGTGAAGAAAAAATACTGTGTTGGTTGGAAACCATTTAGTTCCAATTATAAAAAAAACAATAATACTATGGTTATAATTAAGCCTTAATTTTAAAAAGGGGTCTACGGGTAAGCCAGATAACCAAAAGCTTCAACAGCGGGTCATATATATGACTAAGACCCGCCTCAGGAAACAATTGTCCTGTTCCCTGACAGATCTTACCTAACCTAACCTTCCAACTATATTAATACCAAGATTAATGCCAATACCAAAATTTATACTATTACCAAGACTGATACAAATACCAAAAACCAATACTTTTATGAACACATACGATTTGTTTTAACAAATCGTCAGTTACCCATGCCGGAGGGACAGCACATTCACCATCACTACCCCAACCTACATTAATAATGTTTGTTAATAAAAATACTTCTGGGGGCCATCAATCAAATGTATGCACCGGTAGAAACACTTCCATAAGGTGAAACACACACTTGTGCAACACTTGGGTATCTTTATTGAGGAAACGTTTTGCCAACCAGTGGCTGGCTGTATGGGGAAGCCACTGGTGGGCGAAACGTTTCTACAATAAAGATACCCAAGTGTTGCACAAGTATCTAACACATCATCCCGAATCATTTATCTAAACTTCCTTATGGAAATATACACAAACAGCCTCGCACTGTTGCACCTCTATTTCTGTGCTTCAGATCAATAGAAATGATCTGAGGTCACCTTATATTACATCAGGCTATTACTGACCACGGAAGAGTTACAACTACTTGGGTTATCTAGACTCCTTCCTGTCAAGAAGATTCCAATTTTGAACACTATAGGTCAGTCAGGGTCACATAACGCCACTCTTCCATTTGCTTGGGTCACTGTGACCTGCCTCAGATAAAATGTAGGGTACCAGAAGTGGTGGGTGAGTATAAGAACGCGAGAGTGAGGTGGGTCACTGTGACCTGCATCAAGTTAAGCACAGGTCAGCAGAGATGGTAAGGAAGTTGGCAATGGTTATACTGTGGGTCACTGTGACCTATGCAGGTCACCAGAGCTGGTAAGAGAGGATGTTAGCAGCAGCGAGAGTGAAGTGGGTCACAGCAGCCAGTTGCTCCTTCACCTGACGCCAGCGACGAACCTGCTCCTCAGGGGTTAAGGATTCCAAGTCATAGAGGAGGTCTTGAAGCCCCGCGAAGGTGTCAGCAGTGTAGGAGTTGACTCTACTGGGAGCAGTGACCACATGACTGTGAAGAGCATGACAGTGTAGTTAGTGGGAGAGTACTGGAGGCTACACAAGAACACTGCAAGTAAAATATCTCGAGAGAGAGAGATAGAGAGAGAGAGAGAGAGAGAGAGAGAGAGAGAGAGAGAGAGAGAGAGAGAGAGAGAGAGAGAGAGAGAGAGAGAGAGACTGGGATTGAGATAGACAGAGACTAACTTCACAGTTATTAATATTGTTATTATTATTATATTTATAAAAAAGCGCTAGACTTCAATAGGTCATTAAAAGCTCATAGATTCTGCATGGAGGTGGGACTTTCTAAAAAGGAAGTAAGGCGTATGAGGGAGTGAAACGGTATAAAACACTTACACGATGGATAAAGCTCACCTGGTGGGCGAAACGCTATCCGTAAAGGATCACGTTATACTGCATTTGTATCTTTATCTATCATGAGTGGAGGGCATGAGAGCGTTGAAGTGGAGGGCATGAGAGCGTTGAAGTGGAGGGCATGAGAGCGTTGAAGTGGAGGGCATGAGAGCGTTGAAGTGGAGGGCATGAGAGCGTTGAAGTGGAGGGCATGAGAGCGTTGAAGTGGAGAGCATGAGAGCGTTGAAGTGGAGGGCATGAGAGCGTTGAAGTGGAGGGCATGAGAGCGTTGAAGTGGAGGGCATGAGAGCGTTGAAGTGGAGGGCATGAGAGCGTTGAAGTGGAGGGCATGAGAGCGTTGAAGTGGAGGGCTTGAGAGCGTTGAAGTGGAGGGCATGAGAGCGTTGAAGTGGAGGGCATGAGAGCGTTGAAGTGGAGGGCATGAGAGCGTTGAAGTGGAGGGCTTGAGAGCGTTGAAGTGGAGGGCATGAGAGCGTTGAAGTGGAGGGCTTGAGAGCGTTGAAGTGGAGGGCATGAGAGCGTTGAAGTGGAGGGCATGAGAGCGTTGAAGTGGAGGGCATGAGAGCGTTGAAGTGGAGGGCATGAGAGCGTTGAAGTGGAGGGCTTGAGAACGTTGAATTGGAGGGCATGAGAGCGTTGAAGTGGAGGGTATGAGAGCGTTGAATTGGAGGGCATGAGAGCGTTGAAGTGGAGGGTATGAGAGCGTTGAAGTGGAGGGCGGAAATGAAGTTTACATGACCTTTGATGAACAGGATCGTCTATAATAATAATAATAATAATAATAATAATAATAATAATAATAATAATAATAATATCTTTATTTCTACAAGTACATGTACAAGGTATACAGGCCTAGCTGACATCAATGACATACTACTATATAGAAAACCGCTTGTGGGGAGTATTTCGGGCAAATTAGGTCAATTTTGTCCCAGGATGCGATCCACACCAGTCGACTAACACCCTAGTACCCATTTTCACTGATGGGTGAACATAGACAACCGGTGTAAGGAAACACGCCCAATGTTTCTACCCTTGCCGGGAAATGAACCCGGACCCTTAGCGTATGAAGCGAGAGCTTATGCCACTAGGCCAAGAGCCACCGTGAAAAAGCGCTCAGGTGTCAGCAAGACCTGAGAGTCTTCAGCAAGAGATGCTGGGAGTCACTCCATGAGATTATCATGTGTGAGTCAGGTGTGTCTTAAACCGTCATAGACATATTGTTTGCCATAACCAACAGTGACCAAAGTTACCCTACTAATAAATAGTTTACAAAACCCACAAGTTGATGAATGAGACACTTGTGCAACATTTGTGCAACATTTGTGCAACATTTGGGTATCTTTATTCTGGAAACGTTTCACCACTCAGTGACTTCTTGTCTAACAAGACCTATTTCCACTAGAGGCTTTTTTCTACTGGTGACTCTGCCTACCACTGCTCCACCTCATCTGCACTTTTATCATGATTAATGGACAGAACACATCCACTCCAGGCTGAGGGACTGATTGCCTCAAACTCCTCATCTTTCACCTTTCTCTGTTTTGGACTGAAGAAGCCACTGGCTAGAGAAACGCTTCCGGAACAAAAATACTTAAATGTTACACAAGTGTCTCATTCATCAAGGAAAGAAGGACGGAACCCAGCTGGAGCTTTATTAAAAACTGCTTGTTGGTTAATAACCCAGACAACTGGGCTCCCGGACATTTGGCCGACGGACACTTCACCTACGGACATTTCGCCGAAGGATATTTCACCGAAAGGACATTTATCCGAATTACAAAGAAGAATAACCTAACTTAACAGATAAAATTAAAAAAAATGCAAATGTTCCGTCGACCAAATGTCCGTTCTGTAGTTATACTTTCGGTCTATTGTCCGTTCGACCAATTGTCCTTCGATCAGATGTCTGTCAGCCAAGTGTCCGTCGGTCATGTGTCCGGCTACTTTTACTGTTTCTAGTGTGATAAATGGTTTTGAAAACCGACAAGTTGAATTGAGACACTTATGCAACATATGGGAATCTAGATGAATGGTTCAGAGAACCGATAAGTTGATAAATTGGACACATATGCAACACTTGGGTATCTTTATTGAGGAAACGTTTCGCCACACAGTGGCTTCATCAGTCCATACAAAGGAGAAAGGTGAAGAACAGGAGGAGTTTGAGGTAATCAGTCCCTCAGCCTTGAGTCGATGTGGTCAGTCCATCAATCTTGATAAGAATACAACTGCTTCCTAGCACATATGCTGTATTCTTATCAAGATTGATGGACTGACCACATCGACTCAAGCCGAGGGACTGATTACCTCAAACTCCTCCTGTTCTTCACCTTTCTCCTTTGTATGGACTGATGAAGCCACTGTGTGGTGAAACGTTTCCTCAATAAAGATACCCATGTGTTGCATATGTGTCTAATTTATCATATGGGAATCTTTATTGAAGAAACGTTTCGCCACACAGTGGCTTCATCAGTCCTATACTGTACTTCATACAAGAGTGATAGACTGAACACATCGATTCCAGGCTGAGGGACTGATTACCTCAAACTCCTCCTCTCCGTATACCTTCCTGCTTTATACTGGACTGATGAAGTCACTGTGTGGCGAAGCGTTTCTTCAATAGATTCCCATATGTTGCATAAGTATCTCAATTCCACTGTTTCTAGTATCGTAATTACCTATGTATTTGACTGATGAAACTTTCTGTGCAGGCGAAACGATTCGGCAATAACTATAACCTGAGTGTTGGATATGTTTCTTACCCAGCATCATTTATGTTTGTTCAAGAACAGTTGTATGAATGGGATTTTTCCTAAGAACATGTTAGAATTGCAGCCCATGTTTACTCTAAGCGTGAAACCATCAAGAATATTAAACAAAAAAATTACTTATTATTCTTCATCATAATTGGGGAAAAAAATTGTGCCATCAAAATCTTGAAATCGGCCAAAACTTGAAAAAAAGAATATTATTTTTCCTACATGTGATGTCGCCTCCAACATCACAAAGATTTTAAATCAAGCCAGTGACAAAATGGCTGTGAAACTTCATCTACTGTCCATTACTTCACTAGACAGAAAAACAATAATCATAACACAGAAAAAGAAACAGGTTTTGCTGAAATTTAGTGCGGTGGCTGTGACAAGATTTACGTGGGAGAAACCGTCAGAAGCTTAAGTAAATGTATCATTGAGCATAAATACGATGAAAGCATATACATGTAATCAGAACAATGCGTGCATCCCAGAGTGTATCCATTTAATGAGATATTCCAATTAAAAACTTGCAATAAAATTGAAAAGAAAATAGAAGAGAAAGTAATCTGAAGATTCTCTCATCAAGACGTCCATCACAATCACACAGAAACAAGTAAGCTTCTAGTTGGCAAAACATTTGGTAATATATATATTAAACTACTGAGAACTACTCAAGGTCTACCAAATGTGGCAGTAGGTCTGCTGCAGTGTCTCAAATATCTGTAAAATTCTTGCGTTAATATTTGACTTGTATTTCTCCCATCAGTGTATTGTGCTACCGCCAGGAATGGTCAGTTAGACTTGAAAGAAACTGCTGTACAAGCAGCAGATGCTGTACAAGCAGCAGATGCTGTACAAGCAGCAGATGCTGTACAAGCAGCAGATGCTGTACAAGCAGCAGATGCTGTACAAGCAGCAGATGCTGTACAAGCAGCAGATGCTGTACAAGCAGCAGATGCTGTACAAGCAGCAGATGCTGTACAAGCAGCAGATGCTGTACAAGCAGCAGATGCTGTACAAGCAGCAGATGCTGTACAAGCAGCAGATGCTGTACAAGCAGCAGATGCTGTACAAGCAGCAGATGCTGTACAAGCAGCAGATGCTGTACAAGCAGCAGATGCTGTACAAGCAGCAGATGCTGTACAAGCAGCAGATGCTGTACAAGCAGCAGATGCTGCTCTTGTGTCTTTATCAATTAACTCTTCATTGAGTTTAGGAAGGTTAATGTCTCAGTAGTTTTAAATGGCTTTTGAAATGCAATAGTCCTTGAGATAGTTTCTTTTATAAAGTGCCGCATACATTTTGTTTACGATTATTGTGGTGTTATTTGTGTTTTTTTTTTTTTTTTTTTTTTTTTTATAAAATCATATTTAAAGTAGTGAAGTACTGGAGGGCCCCGCATATACAGCGCCTCTTTTCGGTGTACCAAGTTTTTCGTTGGCTTTCAGTTGAGTCATTGTTCCACCCACCAGTTACTATAGCTGGCGGGTGGAACAATGGCTGAACTGAAAGCCAAAGAAAACGCGGAACACCGAAAACAGGCACAGTACATGCAGGGCCCTCCAGTGTAGTAAATTAAATTTTGATATGCAATATTTACTTTTTTGGAGACTTTTTAGCAGTAATAGCAAGCTTGACTTTAAAAGAAATTGTTGATGTATGATGCATCACCCACTGTACTACTATGTACTCACATATAATAACATGTATCACCAACTACTTTCATATTATTACTATTATGGGGGAAGCGCTAAATCTCTAGAGGACATACAACACTGGAAAATAGAAGAATCATCTTTGATTCGAGGTATCCGAGGGTAGCTTCAATATCTGGGATCAGCCCTCTGTGAGTATTAAGACACCAAGATTGTGCTACACTGCCTCACTGTGACTCACTTGTAATGTGGTCGGCCAGGTAGGCCGCGGGGGTCCAGAAAAGCTCTGTCCAACATCATCATGGCGTCGTTGGCTGCTCTCACCGCCAGGGCACTGTGAGGAAGAGTGCGTGTAGTCATGAATATGTAGAGGACAGAGAGGGAGACAAAGAGAGAACTCTTTCATTCTGTTTTTTCTACCATATGGGATTTACCTTTTCATTTATCAGTGTTTATGACGCCGCTGTTATTAAAAGAGGTTAACAAGAGGTATACTCACTTTTGCAGGTCGACTCGAGACAACGTGGTAGTCCAGTTCTTAGTGGCAGAGGCAAAGGTCGTGACAGCCTCTTTGAAGTACTCTGAAAAGTGTGAGCAACAAGCATCGATGAGATAGAGTATGAGTGAGACACATGTACAATATCTGGGTATATTGGCTTAAGATATATTTCACTTACTAGTGGTTTTTAACGATAAGAAAGAAAGAAGAGGAAGGCTTACGGAATATATAAAAGTTATCTGCTGAGGAAATAAAGCTACTAAGTTGTCTAGCACTACAAATGTCAAGACAGATGAGGTGAGGATAGTATACTCACACAGCTGCATCAGAACGTCCATGAAGAGCATAATCATGACGAATTAATAAAAGTACACAGGAAAGGAGGAACTGGAATAGAAATTTTAAACTACTACTACTGCTGCCGCTACTACTACTACTCACTACTACTACTACTACTACTACTACTACTACTACTACCACCTCTACTACTACTACTACTACTACTTCTACTACTACTTTTATTGTCTCATGTTTAGTGCTGAAAGAAACTTTAGGATCCACTTTCTTAGCGTATCATTGCTTATGCAAAGGATGATGTTTTGACTGATTCAAATAAAATTTAAAAAAAATTGCACTAGTGTCTTTGGATCAATAGATTTAAATTGATCGAGCTCCTGGTGAGGGAAACGTCTCATTCACCAGGTTGTCCTAGACACTGTGCATAACTGAACTTGATATCTACAAAGTGATTATCACAGTTCCTTAAAGAACAGTATTGTCATAACACTTATAATGTTCTATGATTCTTGGCAAAAAAATCCTTTACTCCCTTTAGTATTGCATCTCCTGATTCGGAGTTACAAACATTATAAATAGCTCTTTATGTTTTTTTCTAATTTGTTGAATAACTTAAATATCTGAATAAGCTCTCGGAGTCTCCATTTCTTAAGAGGAAAACAGGTTAATCGAGTTTAGTTAGTTTTTCTTCATGTCTCTGGTCAGTGTTGCCCTCCCCTGTAACCCTGCAGTGTTGCCCTCTCCTGCAACCCTGCAGTGTTGCCCTCTCCTGCAACCCTGCAGTGTTGCCCTCCCCTGTAACCCTGAAGTGGTTAACTTTGTCATTCAAGGAATTTAAGGGCTAATATTAATCAGAATTTCCAAGGTGAGGTCTGACAGTTAAGTTACAAAGTCTCAAAATTACTGATATTTTTGCCCTCTGAACTTTTATGAATGATATCTTTCGTTGTATCAATAGCTTTGCATCTTGTGACAAAGGTATTTTAATGTACTTAAAGTCATAGCTAATTAACACTTAAAGGTCCGTCTCTAGTATGTTTACAAACATAATGAGTTTATCAGCACTGAAGATCATCTTCCAACTTTGCAACAAGTGCTGCAGTCTGTCCAGGTTCCTGTGTATAGTTGGCCAGCCAGCTACATGTGCGGCATGACATCATAACTGTGTTTTATTCGAGAGTTTTGTGATCCTATGTGGTAGTCCCATTTCGGAATCATTTATGTACATTATTAGAAAGATTCGTCCGATGACCGACCCTTGTATGAATCAATCGTTACGTTCAACCATTTTGATATTTCTTCGTTAATGACCTCTCGCCATTTCTTATTGGCTATTTATTAGCATATTTAGACCTAAACTTGACTTTCGTCCCATGTAAACGTACTTTACGTCTCTCTGTTGTATACTATCAAAAGCTTTCTAGATCTCAATAGAACTGCGTTATAAATACACAACGGAAAACTTTTAGGAATATTTTATGAAGCGTATCTCAATGCCTTCCAGTTCATTTTGTGATGTTTTTGTAACCACACAGTAAACAAGATGTTTTTCTGGTGCTGCGTCATCCCAGTTCCTCGTGTGTCAGTGCAGAGTGCGGCGTAAGTTGTGTCAGTGCAGAGTGCGACGTAAGTTGATAATGTTGCTAAATATTAGTGTTGAAGATTTGAAGGAAATCAGAAGAGGCATTTACAAGTCATCATATGGAAACTAATATCCATTTTTCTTAAATAAAAAATGCAAATTAGGACATATACGGTCCATATCTAATTGAAAACTTTCAAAGAATGCAATATCCTAAAGCAAAGAAGAAACATTCGTTAGTTATTTAATAAAATATGAATAACATTATTCAATAAAACTAGCAAATTGGGACTTATGCCACCAATGGGAGGCATTAAGCTTCGAAGACTTGAATCTAAGCAGACGAGTCACTCAGAAATTATCGCATGAAAAACAGCATTGCATTTTTGTAATTTCTTCCAAAAAAGCGAACTAGGATCTACACAGGCTAGAATCAATTCAAACTTTTCTCTAAGTAAAATTGATCAATGTAAGAATCAACGAAATACGTGGAGAACCATTGTCCTAACACGATCTAATTAACTGTAATTCTTGATGGAAACTGCTGTAGTCTGAATATACCTGGTAAGTTCAACTTAAACTGAATTGCTATAACACGAAAATTTAGTAGTCTTCTTCCTCTTCTTGATTCGTCGGTACTCTCCCGGCCCAGGTCTTTTCCAGATGGGGACTCGGCCTTGGCTCCCTGTCTTGGGAGTGTCTGAGACCTATGTCTGCCGTGGGAGGAGGTACAAGTACCTCCTCATCTTCTGGGACCAATTGTCCATAGGCCTAGTTAGTTGTCAAGCCGGTAAATGTAGGCTTACTATAAACTGATGTTGTTGACACATTCCCGGTTATTTCAGTTATAATACAAGCAAAAGAGATAATAAACGATCCTTTTCAATTCAAAAGTAAATTTAATATTAGGATGTTGATCATTTAAGTAACGAAAGAATAAACGGACATGTTCAAGAGATTTGGAAAGTAAATAAGTATCATGTGTACAAGTCTATATAACTATCTTCTATGCAACAATGGTTTAAAATGTCCTCGACAATTATTAAGTCAGTTTTTCTCGTGGAAGCTCAGAATAACCATTAACTCTAGTTAAGCGTAGACAATTACCCACAGCAACACTACCAGCCTGAGTATACATGCAGTAGTTAAACCTGATTGTTATTCACGTTTAGCAATCGTATGTATACAGAAATTGCTGGTGTTGCTATGGACAATTTTCTGGGTCCAACTGTAGCCAATACTTTTTTGAGTTTTCATAAAGAAAACTGACTTAATTGTCCAGCACATTTAAAACCATTGTTGTACAGAAGATGATACTGTGTCACTCTTCAAGTCTCCTGAACTTGTCCTGTTATTCTTTGGTTACATTAATGATCAACATCCGGAATATTTAAAAAATTTTTTTTAGAAAGAATGAATTGATCACGACAGTAGAAAGATGATAATGAAAGTGTAAATTTGATGATGGAATATGTTTAAAGCACTGAATAACGTGAGTGTTCAAGTACTTCATAAATTAAGTAAGATGTGTTTGTTTACTTACGGTACTGCGTGCTGGTCTGGTTGAGCAAGTAGCCATAATTTTCATCTATTGGGATGAGCGCCTCCTTCAGGAACTCTCCGTACGACTCCACACTGAAGGGAATCAAAGTTTTCTGAGGAAGAAGGGAAGAGCATATTTAGGCTCTTTAGTCTTTGTTTCGTTGAGAAGACAGAGGGGTAGGGAAAGGTGAATGTGTGTTCACCAGTTTGTGGTTGTAGGGGTCGATTCACAGCTCCTGGCCCCGCCTCTTTGCTGGTCGCTACTAGGTCCACTCTCTCCCTGCTCCATGAGCTTTATTGAACCTCTTCTTAAAGCTATGTATGGATCCTGCCTCCACGAGTTCACTCTTCAGATTGTTCTTTCCTGACAACTCTAATGCTGAAAAAATACTTCCTAACATCCCTATGACTCATCTAAGTTTTCAGCTTCCAGTTGTGCCCACTTGCTCCTGTATCCCATCTCTGAAACATTCTGTCCCTGTCCACTATGTCAATTCCTTTCAGTATTTTATACGTCATTATCATATCCACCCTATCCCTCCTTTCCTCCAGTGTCGTCAGGTTGAGTTCCCTTAATCTCTTTCGAAGGACATACCCCATAGCTCCGGGAGACTAGTAGTAGTAGTAGTATTCCCTCCCTCTCTTCTTCTCTTCCCCTTCTTCCCCATTCATTTTCTTTTCTGTTCCCTCTACCTTTCATCTTCTCTCTCTGTTCCCTCTACCTTTCATCTTCTCTCTCTGTTCCCTCTACCTTTACCTTTCTCTCTCTCTCTCTCTCTCTCTCTCTCTCTCTCTCTCTCTCTCCCTTGTTTAATTGATGGCCTACAACCTCCTCTTCCTTCCATCTCTCTTACACCTCCATTCCATTATCTTTTCCATTTTCCTCTCACTCTCTCCTCCCAACCCACCCCTTTCTCTCTTACCCTCTGCCTCTAAGTTAATCTGCCAATTACACTAAACAATTTTAAGACAAACTTCACCCTCTTGGCTATTAGTACCAGGCCAGAAATATTATATTTGTCCCAAACTCTTCGAGATACAACAATTAGTAAAACTTTTCCTAATTGTCTTAAGTTACCGGAGTAGCCGGTCTGGCCAAACCTACTTACCAATACAGCTGGTAATATACACAACTTGAGCCACGCCACACTTAACTTATCACTTAGTCAAGTTGCACTCGCAACATCCGTCCCGCAGTGGTGGTCTTTGCAAGGTAAAACATTCACAAAACATCTACAGCTCTATTGTTAGGGTTAGCAATAGAGTTGCTAACCCTGCTGTGAATCCTATGAGCCTTCAGATTAATGTAAGTTTTCAGTCCCATACCCCTGACCGGGGTATAGGATCCACGCTCTATATTTGGCTAGGCGCCCATACGTATTATCTGAGGTCTGGTTATGTGGCTAAAGTACTACGTACTTTGATGTAGAGTGTGTAGGTTCGAATCCTGCTGTGGACTGAGAGATAATGTTACTTAAAGTAAAGAACCCGACTGCTAATTTATTGGTTTTGAAGAGGCAAAGGTTAGGTTGACTAGGGTAACAATCAGTCTGCAAATAAATGTTAAGTTTTATGAAGCAGTTAATAGTTTTAATGAAGAGAATGAGATTCTGCTAAGACTAGGCATGAGAGAGGAATGTGTAAGGTCATCGTGATTGTTTTATATACTAATGGGCAGAGCTATAAGATTTAAAAAAAATTAAAAATGTTATCTCGTTATCGCGTGGTGCGTTCTTAAAAGATAAAAAAAACAGATACAAAATGAGAAATGTCACAGTTGTTGTTTGTGGATGATGCAATATGTTTGGGCGATATAGAAGAGATGTTGCAGAAGTTGCGGACAAGTTTCCTTGGGTGTAGAAAAAGAAAAAAGTTGCGAGTTGAAACAGGAAAAAAAAAACAGGTTGACGAGAGTAAGTGGATGTTTAAGGTATGAAATACTAAGAACAGAGCAACAGGGAGGGGTATGATGGGGTATGAAATACTAAGAACAGAGCAACAGGAAGGGGTATGATGGGGTATGATACTTTGAGAGTTGGTGTGGTAGCAGATGCATCTATGAAAGATGTGCGAAGGAAGTTTTTTCAATGAATTAAAAAATTAAATATATCAGAACGTAGTGGTGTCCACACGACTGTATACATTAAAGAGACATTGTTTTTAATGTTGCAGCGATGCTGCAGACACCAGAACTGTCTCCGATGAAAACAAAGTGAATAATTGCAGAAAACACAAAATTAATAAATTGGAAGGAGGTTTCATAATTTTTACACCGAGGCCTGGTCATGGAGGGTGCTGCGGGGGTCAGAGCCCCCGCGGCACCCTCCAGGTATAGGGAAAGACACTTAGGGTGCCTTGGTGGGGAAAATCTAGGGTAGATGGAATGAGAAATAGAGAACATTCGACAAAGGCCTGGAAAAAAAGGAGTGTTAAGATTTGTGGAGAAAATTCTCCAAAGGAGGGGGGTATGCGCCCTTTCTACCCTTGTTAAGGGCCCCTACCCTTTCTGCCCTTAGGAAAGGGCCAGACGAGGCGCGTCTGGCTGAGAAAAACAAATTAACACAGACCAGATGTACTGACCACAGTGTGTCACGTTTTTCTGACCAAGTAGTAGCGAGTGTATATGAGAGTCAATAGACATTTGATATATATGTAACTCTTTGCCGTAACAGGAAAATTATAGTAAACTGCTGTATTAGTTTCTACACTTAAACAATACAATCATGTGTTCCAGTGATTGAAGTATTTAGATAAAACAAACATTTTAATTGCCACTTGCAGCAGCATGTAGCAATTGTTGTTCTTGTGCTGATGTCAGCGAGGCACGAGGCACCACGAGGCACCACGAGGCTGTACGGATTAGATTGAAATCTGCCACCGAAAGGACGGGAGCTACGGCGCGCGGTATAACTGGACAAAGACATTAGTCGTACGCATCCGTTATTCTAATTTAATCTCCACCAACGTCGGGAAATCGGATAAGAACTCTGTTCCAGCGTGTTTAGTGAATATTATCGCGGTATATTTAGAAGTGTGCGCAGCTTCTTATTACTGCTAAAAGACAAACGTAGAGACAATCGCAAGTGAATTCCATCGGAACAAGACGGTGACTCATCAGCAGCATTCTACAATCAAGACAGCATTTCCGCTGTATATGGTGGAGTCAACACCATCGCTCACATTACACGAGCAAGGTATGTTTTTATGTTCTTGTCAGGCAGGGGACTGCGCAGTTCTTGTACGTCAAGAGCATTAAAATTTACCTATTGATGGCGGTTATGCGTGGACTTTTAAGTCCAAACACGTGAGTAAACCGCCTTTCAGTCCATCAATAACTGATGATATGAGCATATGCTCCTTTGGGGCAATATTTTATACTCGTGTGATGTTTTTACCATACAGCCCTGTGGGGAATGAGGCCATGAATGTATCCTCTGTGAAGGAGTCGGGGATGGCTGCGACTTCTTGGATTCATCAATAAGCTAAGTAGCAAGCTTAACAGTCTATTTTTTCGTAGGAGCACATTCCTCCACAAGATTACCTCGCTGCTTTTCAAAAAAATCCGCATGAACGAGTTCTCCACAGGTTTCAATACTCACTGATCTGTGCTAGGAGTCACACACCTATACTTTAGAGTGCTGTACTTGTGTTAACTCTCGCTCACCTCTGCTAAGGAAAGAGCTATCAAGGCCCAGGACTGGGTGAGGGCCAAGTGGTAGTTCATCTCAGGGTCGTAGATTTCAGCTGCCAGGTGGAAGGTCTCGTACAGTGTGTGGTAAAGAGGCAGTGCGGATTCATCCTGAGGAAATAGATCGATAAAGAGAATGATCAATTAAGATAGAAAAATAGGAAATGGATATTTTACACTTTTTTTCCCCTCAAGGAGCTTGGCAAAAGACTCAACAGGGTAACTAGGGATCCCGGGGCAGCTAGTTTTCTGTCCCAGCGGCTCATCACTGCTGTTCAGAGGGGTAATGCATGCTGTATTTTGGGCACGCGCCCCAGCTCTGAGGAGCTGGATGAGATTTTCGCATTATAATCAGTGACAAACATGTAACAATATGTTCTAGACATGTATCCCTCACACCTCATGTACTGTATATGCCATCTTTATATCAACAATGTATCTCTTAATTCTTTTGTACCATTTTAAGTAATAAATGTAATATATATATATATATATATATATATATATATATATATATATATATATATATATATATATATATATATATATATATATATATATATATATATATATATATATATATATATATATATATATATATATATATATATATATATATATATATATATATATATATATATATATATATTTTACGGTAATGTAACAATTAACAATTTTGTACCAAGAGAACCTTAGAAAACTTGCTCTTCGATTGCTCTCCTTATTCTCTTGGGTCATTTGCCGTCTATACTTCTTCCACTTGGTTTTACTCTCTCTACGCCTTTGGGTGAACTCAAGGCTCGTCCTGACTTTCTCATTATGTCTGTTGCCCTTGGGTGGGCACAACCTTATTATAACAAGCGCAATTTAATTTCGCCTAATCCAACTAAATATATTTTAGATAAGCTTACAATAATTTAATAATAAACAAACTCAATCAAATATATATTTTTCGTTAGCTACAGAATGATTTTTGCGAAAGTATTGCATACACAAATTTTCACTTGCTTTATTCAGCAAGACGAGCGCTGCTGTTTAAGCCCAAATCGCAAGTTTTTACGTATTCAGCACCACACACACACACACACACACACACACACACACACACACACACATATATATATATATATATATTATTGTAACCACGAACGAGTGGTATTGATCAATAACAACACTGCGCTAGCCAGGGTTCGAACCCTGGCTAGCGCAGTGTTGTTATTGATATATATATATATATATATATATATATATATATATATATATATATATATATATATATATATATATATATATATATATATATATATATATAGTGACAACTTTATCCCTCAGTGACTCACGTCAGCAGTAGTGTAGTATATGTCCATACAGGGAATGCCTAATACGTGCTGGAAACTAGAAAAGTCACTGCCATCATTAATACCTAGAAACCTACAATAAAATGAGAGCTGATTAGTTGTAAGTAAAGCATTTTACATCAAGAACTCTGAAAATTAGGTCGGAATGAAAAACTATAAAAAACCTTCAGTGAAAAACAATAAACAAAGATACCTTAATTCTTTCATGTGCTTCAACACACATCTTCAGAACAACTAGATATAAGACTGAAAGGAAGTATATTTTATACTCTACTAGGTGAGATGATTCCTTTACGCTTAATTTATACAGTAAAGGCCTGCATTAAGCCTACTAGCCGACACTAGAAGTCGAGGAACACTGCAGGAGGTCTACTGGCCCATGTACAGGGCTGAGTTGAAGTGCCAAGTGTATTAAAAATATCAAAATAATTTAAACTTGTAAGGCAGATGTTACACATAAACATAGGAACATTGAAAGAGGTCTCCTTGCCCATGCATAGAGTTAAGTGATCTGCAGTGCAATGACGGCAACATATCCGAAACCCTTAAGGCATTAAGGCATATTGGTTCTTTTGTGAAAATATTTTACACTTAAGTTTAGGAAGTATGTTTTGGAATATAAAATTGTCAACATACAATACTGAAATTTTAATTTTGTTGTGCATCAAGCTTAATAAGTTACGGGTTACCTATAAGCAATTCTTTGGAATTAATCCAATCAATACAGTGGTCAACATATTTACTGACTTCTTGGCTAATAGTTCCTGTATATTTATGCTGGGGTGGATTCTAGGTGCCCTCGCTGTTGAAGAACCGGCATAACCTGGCATCTACAGTTCCAGGCTTCTCGGCTGATCTTGTAGTTCTTGTGGAGCATTTCTGTGCTTGAACTCCAAGGTAGAAGATATTGCAACAAGCCCTTTCGAAAATTTCTACAAAAATTCTTGTCCCATCAGGCTTTGTGAGGACTTCATAAAGCATAAATCTTTTTTTACTGAGAGTTGAACATTAAGGCCACGAGCTGCACATTTTGATGACTAATATTGCAGACATCGAGAAAAATCTACTACGGAAAACCTTTTATAAAAAAAAAAACTGCTGTGAAAGAAATAAAGACCCACATTAAATATCTGAAGTTACATTGGTACAATAGAACTCACACACAGCCTACAGTATACCAGTGTAGGAAATATGACCTACATGACATAATTGACATATTCTTTATGTATGATAAGCAAACCCATCTTAACATAGCTTAACTAAAATGAAGCCAAATCATACTAAACCAAAGGAAACCTAACCTAACAAAACATTACCAAGACATTGTTAATGTAGTGGCTGTGAATGTTAATGTAGTGGTGGTGAATGTTAATGTAGTGGTCGTGAATGTTAATGTAGTGGCTGTGAATGTTAATGTAGTGGCTGTGAATGTTAATGTAGTGGCTGTGAATGTTAATGTAGTGGCTGTGAATGTTAATGTAGTGGCCGTGAATGTTAATATAGTGGCTGTGAATGTTAATGTAGTGGCTGTGAATGTTAATGTAGTGGCTGTGAATGTTAATGTAGTGGCTGTGAATGTTAATGTAGTGGTCGTGAATGTTAATGTAGTGGCCGTGAATGTTAATGTAGTGGCTGTGAATGTTAATGTAGTGGCTGTGAATGTTAATGTAGTGGCTGTGAATGTTAATGTAGTGGTCGTGAATGTTAATGTAGTGGCCGTGAATGTTAATGTAGTGGCCGTGAATGTTAATGTAGTGGCCGTGATTGTTAATGTAGTGGCTGTGAATGTTAATTTAGTGGCCGTGAATGTTAATGTAGTGGCCGTGATTGTTAATATAGTGGCCGTGATTGTTAATGTAGTGGCCGTGATTGTTAATGTAGTGGCTGTGAATGTTAATGTAGTGGCTGTGAATGTTAATTTAGTGGCCGTGAATGTTAATGTAGTGGCCGTGATTGTTAATGTAGTGGCCGTGATTGTTAATGTAGTGGCCGTGATTGTTAATGTAGTGGCTGTGAATGTTAATTTAGTGGCCGTGAATGTTAATGTAGTGGTCGTGATTGTTAATGTAGTGGCCGTGATTGTTAATGTAGTGGCCGTGATTGTTAATGTAGTGGCTGTGAATGTTAATTTAGTGGCCGTGAATGTTAATGTAGTGGTCGTGATTGTTAATGTAGTGGCCGTGAATGTTAATGTAGTGGCCGTGAATGTTAATGTAGTGGCCGTGAATGTTAATGTAGTGGCCGTGAATGTTAATGTAGTGGCCGTGAATGCATAAGTAAACCTGAGTTGTGATTTAGAAGGCGTATTAAAGTGTCACCAGTAACCAAACCAAATGTGGTGAGATCTGAGCACATTATTTAATCTTATTTCTCTGTATATCAACTAAGGATGGTTATTTTGGTCTCATTTCAAAGCTAATAAAACGGTATAAAATGTTTGTTTTGCAAACATTATCTCCCGAAGCTGAATTACAGAAGAACAAGAGGAAACATAATTACGACATATTAAATAATTCGGTACATAGATGATGTGAACTTTATAGTTGATTTGAAATTAAACTCCGAAGTGTCACCTCACTTGTGTGATACCAAAGTGAGGTGTCACCTCACTTGTGTGATACCAAAGTGAGGTATCATCTCACTTTGTAACATAAAATATGCTTCTCTTGCCTCTCTTTCCTATTCCTCTGATGATATGTATATAAACACATGAAAGCCCTCGGGGTTTCCACTTTATATTTTCATTGAGGGAAGGTTTATTCATGTTTGCATTTACGCGTTTTATTGCGATTTATTACATAAAATGTTTACTATAGATGAAGACTAGGATGAAGGCACATAGACTAGGAGAATTAAACGCAAATAAAGACTAAATATTTAAATGGTTAAAGAGCTGCCAGAAAACACTTTTATAACTCTAGATAAAACATGAATTTATCTTTAGTTCCTTAATTTGGAATAAAAATCCATTCACAACTATGAAAGATGTTGAGGGTTTTAGATCAAATCAAACAACTGAACGTCAGAAGACGTCAAGTTTCAAGGCTTGAGCTTTGTCTCTTCAGTATAAAGTTGATCCCACTACAGAGTGACTCCACTAAGAACTCACTTGGGTCTTCCCGGATGTTGAGGGTCTGGGTGACGGAAGAGCCAAGTGTCGTACAGTGTTGGGCGTCCTGCTGCCACTTCCTCAGGGTCAGGGTTAGGAACCTTCTGTGTCTCCGTCATCACAACTCCGTACAGCAGCGGCGACGCCACCGAGATGAAACTGTAAGTTCCTGTGAAGAGCAGTAATATATTTTTTTTATTTTGTTTGTCAGTCGTCGAACCGGATACAGGGAAATCAGTTAGTCTGACTCGAGTTCTGGAGGTGGACAGAATAGTGCCTGCACTCTGAAGGAATGGATGGGCTGTTGTGATTCAGAGACCCACTTTTGGCAAGACAGCTACTGACTGAGTGATGGTAAACTGGTATTCTTCTTTGAGTCACTCTACCGTGGTGAACAACGGCAGTTTTGTATTTGGAAGATTTATCCCGAGTTTCTCAGTCACACTTGTTGCAATTATTGTGTTTAAAACATGTGTAGACGTAATTCTATGTGTGTGTGTGTGTGTGTGTGTGTGTGTGTGTGTGTGTGTGTGTGTGTGTGTGTGTGTGTGTGTGTGTGTTGCCTCTCTCACTATATTACACTTCCGTGTATTGCTTCCGCATGTGCTTGACATGTTGGACATGTTGACATGTTGAAGTGCAGATAATAAATGTTTGTTCCCGTGTGCTCTGCTAGTTGCACATGTGCTACCATCAGCAGCTGTTCCTTACATGTGTTTAAACAGTACTGTCTGCATTATGAGTATGTCAGTATGAGAATAATTATATTTATTCGTATGCTCATCTAATAATGTAAGTGTGCATTTATATGAGTGTATGTTTAACAATTCGCAAACTAGAGAAATTATTTACAAACATTATCTCTTAGTCCACAACAGGATACTATATACTTTTATGCAAAGTATGTACTTTTATGCCATGGTTCGAATCCTGCTGTGGACTGAGAGATTATGTTTATAAATGAGTGTATGTGTGTTCATGCCAGCTGTGAATTAACAATATGTGCACTTTTTTACCTTTTGTCTACCAACCCAGCCTAGCCACCTGGCCTCTGATTAATTAATGCAATAATTACTGCAGCATAGGCCTGCCCAACTAACCTGAGGGTCAGCATACATTAAAGTGTGTGTTGCTTGGCACAAATGAACTTTGGCACAAAGCCCTTAGCGTTCCTTCTACCCCCTTTTCTCCCCTCACCTCTGATTTACTTTCCACCTAGCTGTTTATAACCCCAGCACTATTTTCTAACCCGCAGCGCTGTATAACCCTAGTCGGTTTAGCGCTTTCTTTGATTATAATAATAATTAGATGATGTCAAGTTTGTATTCTTAGGCACACATTGAAGTTATAAAATGTCGAAAGGCTTTTGCAACAATGACTCAGAAGATTTTATGGATTTAGAAAAGGTATATGATAGGGTGGATATGAGAGCAATGTGACAGATGTTGCAAGTGTATGGAATAGTTGGTAGGTTACTGAAAGCAGTTAAGAGTTTTTATGTGGGTAGAGAGGTTCAGGTTAGGGTATGTAGGAGACAGGGAAATTATTTTCCAGTAAAAGTAGGTCTCAGAGAGGGATGCGTGTTGTTACTATGGTAGTTTAATATATTTAAAGATGTGGTTTTAAAAGTGGGAGTTATTAAAGTTGACTTTTGCTGGTGACAATGTGCTTTGGGGAGATTCTGAAGAGAAGTTTCAAAGATTATTGGACGAATTTAGGAGGGTATGTACTGAATGAAATTAAAATTGAATGTATTAAAAAGAGAAGGTTGATGGTAGTAACAAAAAAAATAAGTAATTAAAAATTGGATATTATATTGAAAGAAGGTAGTATGGAGGAAGTGAATGTGTTCGTATATTTGGGAGTAGACTTATCGGCGGATGGCTCTACGAAAGACGAGGTGAACCAAAGAACTGATGAGGGAAAAAAGGTGAGTGGTGCACTGAGACATCTGTGGAGACAAAGAACGTTATCCATGGAGGAAAAAAGAGGATTGTATCTTAGAATATGGGGGTGAAGCTTAGGTACTGTATGTTGCAACAAGGATGAGGCTGGAGGCAGTGGAGATGTCGTGTTTGAGGGCAATGTATTGTGAGAATATTATGCAAAGAATTCGTGGTTTGGATAATGGAAGGTGTGGGGGTACTAAAAGAATTATCCAGAGGGCTGAGGAAGGGTCGTTGAGTTGGTTTTAGATATTTAGAGAGGATGGAGCAAAATAGAATGACTTGGAGGGTGCATAAATCTGTAGTGGAGGGAATGAGGGTTAGAGGTCATCCTAGGAAAGGCTGGAGGGAGGGAGTAAAGGAAGTTTTGTATGCGCGGGGTATGGACATTCAATAGGCGTGTGTGATCATGTTAGATAAGGGTGAGTGGAGGCAAGTGGTTTTTATGACTTGACGTGCTGTTGGAGTGTGAGAAAGGTAACATTTATGAAGGGATTCAGAAAAACTGGTTAACCGGACTTGAGTCCTCGAGGTGGGAAGTGCAGTGCCTGTACTCTAGACGGGTGGAATACTGCAGTTTGGAAGGGCATCTGAGCCATAATATCGGCTACGCTCTTGCAAGCCGATGGTGGTGTGAGTTATGGTGAAAACGTTTCTTCTTTTTCGGGGTCACTCTATCTCGGTGGAAGGCGGCCGGTGTGTTACAAAAAAAAAAAAAATCTCCAGGGGCTGTATGACCCCCCTACGGGTTTAGCGCTTTTCCCCCCATTAACTAAATTGCATCACGACAAACCAAATAGCCCCGCCATCATCTGAAACCCTGTTCTTGTGCCTAATGACAACCGCACATATCTACTCACACCACATACCTACCTTCAAAAACCATGTCAACGTTGAGGTAGGCGATGGCTCTGCTCTTGAGGTGCGTAGTGAACTGCTCTGTCCACTCCGTGGAGCCTATGAGACCATACTCTTCAGCGCCCCAGCTGCAGAAGACCAGCGTCCTGCGAGGTCGCCACCCATCCTTACGCCATCAAAAGTAAACACAGATCAGACACCTATTAATATAAAAAATGAGAAGTAGTGCAGTTGAAACACAGGTAGAAAGAACTCTGTATATCTCGTCCTCAATAAACAGAGGGTTTTCCTTGAATCGACAATCAAAAAAGGGTCCTTCGGTGATCGAATCTGATTGTCTCTGGTTCCTTCAGGTGCTGCATGACTCCTACAGATGTCCAGGTGATTTCTTAATTTTCATCAACCAGTGTTTATAATACTTTAAACTTAGCAGCTCACAAAAATAGTACCCTAAGGCAGATAAACCGATGCGTACACCGTCAGTTGCAGTGATAAATAAAGAGAAGCATATCGTTAGGGCACGGGGCTCGGTCTGGCAATGGAAGAGTGCTCAGTACAAAGTGCGAATCATACCAGAACCAAAATGTATTAATGTTGATAGAATTACCGACAATATGTTAGGTAAAAGGACACAAGTGCAACTAATGTGACACTTTATTGTGGCAACGTTTCGCTCTCCAGGAGCTTTGTCAAGCCGTAACGCTTGATAAATCTCCTGGAGAGCGAAACGTTGCCGCAATAAAATGTCACATTAGGTGCACTTGTGTCCTTTTACCAAACAGAACCAACATAATGGTGCTCTTGATAAAGTGTCTTGCGAGAGAACCTGAGTCTCCCTGCTGGGAGGAGAAAACATTGAGGATGAAATAGAGCTCGTTTGAGGACATCTCCCACAGGTTATATTGCAGAGCGGTGGGGAGGGAGTGCAGGTGACGAGAGCAGGAAAAGCGGTAGACGTCAAGGAAGCGGTGAAAAAGGTAGATGGGAGTGTTGAGGGAAATAGACTGCAAGGGAGTGGTGAGAGAGGTGGGGAAGAAACTGTGAGGGGGCAGAGAGAGGGAAGGAGGAACCTAACAGTAAGGGAGGTAGTTAATGGAGCAGTGAGGAAAGTGGAAATGGAGCGGTAAGAAAGTTGGGAATGGAACAGTGCGGGAGGTGGGATAGATCAGTGATAAAGGTGGTAAGAAAACAGAGAGGGAAGAGTGGTGGGATGGGTGATGGATGGTGTCTATAATGTATAGCAAACTTCCACTCAGTCACTGTCTAGCCAAAGGCAATTTTGTATACCACAAAAAAGAAAAGAAAATTCGTATACATAAACACAAATATGTATAAACATAAAATTTATTAATCTATACAGATTCGTGTAATTTTCAAGCTCTTTTGAATGCACTATATTACTGACTTAAATATAATATTTATTTTTTGAGATTTGCCATAAGAAAACAGAAAAACTTAATAAAACAAAATAATGAATGATAATATTCATTCGTTTTTTATCATAATTTTTTAGTGTTGAGAATAACGTATATTTCATGATATCTTTTGACTTAAATGTAGTGTTTACCTAAGAGAACATGTTAAAAAGTTGTTATTTAGGAAAAACCTTGTCATTTATATGCCATGTAAAGGGTCTGATTCCTTCCACTTTGGACAAACTGGGCGAAATATAAAGTTTGGTAACAGACAATGCAAACAATCCATTGCATCTTGCCAAACCTGAAATACTTTATCATTGTATCAGAACGTTTTCATGTGATTGATTGGGCTAGTTCTTTTCTCATAATCAACTGTAATAACTTCGGTAGCAGAAATATAACGAAATCTTCCACAATACAAAGAAATGAATCATGAACATTTAGGTGCATGTGTGAGGATGCAGAGCCTAGGAGAAATAATATTCTGCCTTCAATGAAAAATACTGAAATTTCTCCCTTATGCTGTTTGAACATTCTACTTCTACTTCCCTATCTTTTATGCATAAACAAATGTAATTTATCATGTAAACTGGTAAACAAGTTCAGAGGAGTAACTAATGGCGCAAGGATGTGATTAGTATAAAAAACAAGATATAAAATACTAAAATTTTAAGAGATACATAACAAATACAGAGGTATGTTGGTCAACAACTAAAATTCAAAAGCTTTCTCTAGCTCCTCAGGGCAGGAACTAATACCCAGCCAAAAACAAGTATTACCTCTCTGAAATGCAACACTGAGACGCTGGAACAGAAAACTGCCTTTTCCGGAATCCTTAACTGCCATTACACTTTTTCCAAATTCCTTCAGGAACGTGGATGCAGTCTTTCCCCATTAGCCGAAGACCTCTAAACCTATTGGAACAAACATATGATGATGAGCAAGTTCGCAGTACTTTTCTAGACTTATGGGACTTCCTGAAGTTGACAGCTGCCCCTCCTTCATTCATTATGTACTGGAGATAGAAGTCAGCAAGGGTGGAGGTGAAGATGTTGTCCTACAACACCTGCTTGCCACCTGCCTACGTTTACAGGGTAATTAAATCTGGAGCCATTTGACTGTCATTGGATCTGCATAGTTGTGAAGGCTCCAGTACTACTGAGCATCCAGCTGTTGATGTTAGGGCCTTGTGATCTTTCCCTCAGACATTACGGTAAAGAAGACCATGGTACTTGAATCCGTCTGCTGATGTATTTCACAGATACACCTGTGTTTGGCGAAGGCAGAGCCGGAAGGTTAAGTGCAACACCAGTAGGTATGGTCTGCGTCTTGGTGAATGACTAGAGAGGAAATGGGGATGGTCAGCAGAAAATCCTCGTTTGAGGAGTT
The DNA here is from genome assembly GCA_009830355.1 of Cherax destructor. Lineage (NCBI taxonomy): Eukaryota > Metazoa > Arthropoda > Malacostraca > Decapoda > Parastacidae > Cherax > Cherax destructor. The sequence goes on from WNWK01001311.1 coordinate 80,108, forward strand.
CTCTTCCAGGAAGCGAGCTCTGTCCATCTCCAAGCATTGTTGAACCTATATTCTCAACTACTGGGCCATCTCAGTGCGACTGTTGTAGGGGTTAGGCGATACTAGTCTAGTTGAGGAGCCTTATAGTGTCCAAGAACCTGGCTTCATCAATGAGCACTGGATCGTGAACGTTACCATTGTCCCTGATTCTCTGGGAGAATCACTGCATCAAGTTCGCTGGATGCTACATACCAAGACAGGAATGCAGGAAGTGCTGTATTTCCTTGCGGACACCTATGCCTTCTAGTCTGACTGCCAGTGTATCTTGGTACCACTGTCTAAAGGTTAATTATTAGGTTTAATACTTGTGAAATAATTGAAAAAAAATCTCAGGTATGATAGTTCTAAGAGTAGCCTAATTAGACCTGATCAGCTACTACTGTGGCACACTTTTCCACCGTGAGTACTTGAGACTGACCATTCTTCTATATATATTATCTTCAGTATTGTGATACACAGTTCCCCGAGTCAATATTCAAACCTGAACTTGCATATAAACTGTACTCTTCTGTCGAAGATGTGAATTTCAGTGTTATATGAGGAAATAAATATATATAAAAAAGGAAAGAACGATTATCTTCCATATATTATTACAGGAGAGAGTGACGTAATATGTCTAGAAAGTAACTAGCAAACATTCAGACAGTTTCTGAAAAAGAGGCATATCAGTGTTGAAATTAATGAAAGATTATTTGCAGAGAATAAACACAAAAGACACATGTAAAGGCTCAATACAACCTGTTACATTGTATTTTTACTTTAGAGGTGTTATTATATAAGATATTTTTATCTTATATCATAAAATTTATTATATTGCCATTCTCGTGAGAGTTATGTTGTGTAGGATCTGTGTAGTTTATTTTGTTGGGGAGAAAGCGTGGACGTGACATCTGGCCTAATTCATAAGATGTAATCTAAGTACTGGACGCCCCACACTTTTCTCAATTGGTTGATCCCAGTTGGAGGTGTGGCCTTCACACTTGTGTTACTTCTGTGTCATTATTCATTGTTATATGACACGATTTAACTTTACCTTTTTATGTGAACAATGATGTTGTGATTATTGTTCACTCACGCCAGCTTCTCAGAGGATTCTGGAAATTGCCTAGAGCGAAGGGCTACCTACCTCTCTCTGGGTTTGTCGTAGCTTCTCAATAGTTCAGTGAGGAAGTGCTACTGCTGGCTAGCTGAGTCTTCCCGTCTCTTTCCTTCTAAAAATGATTAAATACTTGTTCATCTCTTGTGGTGAGTCAAAGTATGTACTGGAGTTCGAGTCAGTTTTACCTCCCAAAGATCTCATGTAGTGTCCATGTCTGTCTTGTGGATGGTTGTAGGATATTCCTATCATGGTATCTTTCTGTCCAGAGCTTGGCTCAAGATATTCTACGTTATTGGTTATTTCTGCACTGTCACTGTTGGCGCACATGAGAATTACAATGCCTAGCATTGTAGTTGATAGTTGAGGCTTTGATTTGGGTTTAGGACCTCTGTGTGTCCCCCTTAGAGTGTTTGACGGTCGCTATTGCTGTTCCATGTTTACGTTCATTGGTCAAGGTGTCGACTACTGTTTCACAACGATGTATCAATCTTGGATAAGATACTCAGGGTGACTTGGATATTTGGATCCTGTGATCTCATATATCGTATATATATATATATATATATATATATATATATATATATATATATATATATATATATATATATATATATATATATATATCATATATGTTCTTCCACAATCCGTAGAGTTTATAAAGTATTCACTAAATCGTTGTAACTTCGTAAATACACAATGCTTTCTAAGTATTTCAAACAAGAGGGAGAACAATGGGTTTCGTTCGCTAATAAGCAGTATTAAATTCTGAATGTATTTTGATACATAGGTCTCTAGCTTAGGGGTCTCCAAACTTTTCACTACGAGGGCCACATCGTATATTTTACACATTTTATCGGGCCAAAGAAAAAAATAAGTCTTATATATAAATATAAAAGAATGAATATAATTGAAATGAATAAATAAGTTATATTTGAATCCTTTTTGAAATCAGAATGATACGATTCAAAACAGAAGAGAAATGTGACAATATCGTGTCACATCAGCTTACAACTTAAGATTCAATTGATTCATATGGCTTGTCATCTGCCAAAAAAATGCCAATTTCCATAGCCAGTGGTTCAGGTCCATTCTTCTCTGTGATAAATTAATCAATTTCTTTCTGAGCTGAAAGAACCGTGATAGAACCTTTTCAAAACTATGCCATCGAAGTGCTGTATAATAAAGCAAGTCGATGAACTCAGAATCAGTTTCTTTCAGAAAATCACGAAACTGGCGATGATTAAGCCCGTGAGAA
>WNWK01001311.1:87500-197500 GCA_009830355.1 Cherax destructor
TGTCGAATACATTTACAATAGAACAAAATACCATAACTGAGATTTCTTAGCAAGTCAATGATTCGCAGCACAGTGGACAACCTTAGAACTAAAACAGTGATTGTCATACTGACAGCAAACAGCGAGTAGCTTTACAAATGCTAAGTGTTTTACATACACAGAAATGATCTAGAACTGTAAAGTTTACTGATTACTCGTAATTCGGAAGATGTGAGGTACTCGTGATCGACCGTAAAAAAATTCAGAAAAGACCTGGAAATTCTGTCACATTGCTCAGAAAAGTGAGGAATGAATTGAATGGGAATATAATAATACTAAATATAACGGTGCCCCGTGGCCTGGTGGCAAAAGCTCTCGCTTCACACTGTGAGGGGTCCGGGTTCGATTCCCGGCGAAGGGGTGGAAACATTGGACGTGTTTCCTTACACCGGTTGTCTATGTTCACCCATCAGTAAAATGGGTACCTGGGTGTTAGTCGACTGGTGTGGGTCGCATCCTGGGACAAAACTGACTTAATTTGCCCGAAATGCTCTACATAACAAGCGGTTTGTATATAGTAGTATGTTACTGATGTCAGCTAGGACTGTATACCTTGTATTTGTAGTAAATAAAGATATTATAATTATTATTATTATAATTATTATTGTTATTATAAGTTTAACAAATGGAATCACACTCACAGAGACAAGAGAAAAACCTTGAAAAAGTCATAAGAAATGTTCTCAAATATTCCAAGTAATGTCCTGATTTAAACAACAGAGAAAGATGGATGCTTGGCTTCATAGCAAGAAATTTCCTACACAAAATCTGAATCTTCCCTTTAAAAGGCTTTTTAAAGCAGAAGTTTGATTTGAAATTGTGATAATTTATGTTTCCACACAACATAACATTATTTCTGTTGCTTATATGCATATTGTAGCTAAGTTTATTATATGCCAAAAATCGCCTCTCAGCGCTATTGAAAGAGCAACACTGTACAATACTCTTGTCAGAACCAGACTTGAACATGTTTTTGAGGTCTGGTTCACTGATGTATGGAAGATGAAGACACAACTTGAGAAGGTACTATCCTGAAGAAACCATAGCTTTTAAATATTCCATGTTTGTTTTTACCAATTCAGAATATGTTCCTTATCCTATTTAAATATAGGAAGAAACCGGAGGAGGGGAAGGAGAAGGGTGGGAAGAGAGCGTTCTACTTTACTTTCTATGTCTCGACCTTCTAGATTTTTTTAAATCATACATAAACCACTGAACGGGTGGAGTTTAAACCCATGGCGATTGGGTCGTAAAACTCCAGGGCCGTATTTAGTTTGTTTACAATCGTATTATTACGGTTTTCTGAATAATCATACATAAAACTATCCCAAAGATTTAAGAATTCCTAACCGTTCGTTTTAAATACAGCAAGTATCTAGATTTATCTTATGAATGTACTATGCAATTAGCCTCTGTTTCCTAGATTAGGTGAAAATCTGGCTGTGGTGAGCCAGCGGATGCCTAACTATACTTAGATCATCAGCTGACTATGAGACGCGTCAGAAAATTCTGTCCTGTTTTATGCCGAGCAAAACTGTCAAGACGATCAGTGATAAATCGCGTAATCCTAATATAATTAAAATTGTTAATAAAGACGTAATATTACCGCAAAATCTTCCTAGACTTGGGTATTCCTACATGTGTTAGGAATATAATGCGGACAAGGACACTTACGTGCAATTCAGGACATTTATGAAAGAGAAACGTTAGGACTGAAGAAGCCACTTATGGCGAAACGTTCCCTTTAATAAATGTCCTGAACTGTACAAAGTTGTCTCTTTCCAAATGTTGTCGTTATCACCATACCATTTTCTTCAGAAATATAATACCCTGACAGATATTTCTTGTTTCTGAGCTAAGAATATGAGCGGATTCAAGGCATTTCCTTCTCTTCCTGTCACATTCTTGGATAACCCCTGTGGTACATAGCCATGTTACGATGAAAAACACAGACCTTAGTGTGGTTATTGGAGAGGCAAGTCTATCTGTGCACATATATAGACAAATCTCTTTCCCTTTTACACATGGTACACATGCCTGTATTCTCGTCGGGGTCTGACGTCAACCCTCTCATACCTACTGATGACTTTGATAGTAGCAGATATATTGGTGGTAGTGAAGTATAGGCGGGTCTCGCTTATACTATACAGCAGGTTAAGGTCCGGGCTACTGCTGTAAAGTGAAACATAGCCTTTTTCACTTTCAAATGCATATAAAAAATTTATAACATGTTTACACTATCATATATGAAGTGAGCAATAGAGCTAGGCCTAATAAAATGCATATACAGTACAAACATTACTTACCTTAAAGTATTTTCGTCCGTAGCTTATAGTGAGTGGTGAATATATTTATTGTAGGAAGTCTGAATAAATGAAGAATGTGTATAATTGAAAACATCTACATTAGCGAAAGACCGTAAAACAAAGCGCTGTAAAACGGGGCTCTCCTGTCAACATTATTCTTTTGTAACCTAGAAGCATTATCAGATACCATGGAAGCAGAGAAGATACCAACGGTAACCGCTCTTTAATCTTCCCTATTTCCAAAGAGTGTGAGAGAGAGAGAGAGAGAGAGAGAGAGAGAGAGAGAGAGAGAGAGAGAGAGAGAGAGAGAGAGAGAGAGAGAGAGAGAGAGAGAGAGAGAGAGAGAAGAGAGAGAACAGACACTTCCCTAGTTCCTTATTATTTACAACGATCTTGAATTAACTTGCGTGACAGAGGGAACACTGGAAGCACAGTGCTGGCGACAATGTGACCTGGCAGGAAGCCTATTTAATTCAAATAGACCACACGTCTGACCTTCAGAGAGAGAGAGAGAGAGAGAGAGAGAGAGAGAGAGAGAGAGAGAGAGAGAGAGAGAGAGAGAGAGAGAGAGAGATACTCTGACATTAACTTATCCAAGAGAAGAAATGCCAGCTGCTCTAAGCTACATCAATCACCAGCTAAGAGCTATATCAGCTCGGGAAAACCGATGGCAGGTAACATTTGCCCCTGAGAAAACACAAATGATGATTTTTTTACCATGATGGTAATGCCGGAGCAGTAGTAAGTATGAATGGGAGAATGTTGGTACCTGGGGAAGAAGTTGATATCCCTGGGGTGAAATTTGACTCCAAACTGACCATGAAGAACCACGTTGTAAATCTTGCAAACAAAGCAGCCAGGAAGCTTACAGCACTTCGATGCATCTCGCATCTGCTTGACAGTAAGGGTTGCAAGATTCTTTATGAGGCACAAGTACGCTCACACCTTGAGTATGCTCTACTTTCTTGGTTTGCCTGTCCCCCTTTTCATCTGCGACTGCTTGACAGAGTAGAGAACAGAGCAAGACGTCTCATCTCTCGCCTGGACCCATCCTGGATAGATCTGTCATTTCAGCAGAACCTTCAACACAGGAGAGATGTGGGTGGCCTTACTGTTATGTACAAGGCCAACATTGTCAAAGTACCACACTTGGCTCCACTTCGAGGACAGCGAGAAGCAAGCTTCTATACCACAAGACGGGCAGCAAGCAGCAACTTCACTCTGGCTGTACCCTTCTCCAGAACATCACTTCATCTGAGATCATTTATCCTCAGGATGACTCGAGTCTGGAACACATTCGTACAGCATTATGATGTCAACGAGATAAAGTCAGTTGATCAAATGAAAATGCTGGCCCACAGATGGCTCCAACTTCATCCTGTTCCCTATTTGTATGTTTCATAACAATAAAAATGCTTTCAAATGAGCTGATGTAGGTAACAGCTCTAAGCTTATCAATAAAGTTAGGGATCCTTAACCTAAACTTGTCAAACCCTGTGTAAAGAGAGAGAGAGATTGAGAGAGAGAGAGAGAGAGAGAGAGAGAGAGAGAGAGAGAGAGAGAGAGAGAGAGAGAGAGAGAGAGAGAGAGAGAGAGAGAGAGAGAGAGAAGAGAGAGAGAGAGAGAGAGAGAGAGAGAGAGAGAAACAGAGAAAAAAATCGAGAAAGCGATTAATTGAAGAAAAACAAAAATCGAGAAAGCGATTAATTGAAGAAAAACAAAAGTGAATGTTATGACTAGCACACAGGTCAAATGCTCGATTCAGGGACACATTGGGACATTTTTTTTAAATTTTATTCACTCCATCCGCTCTATCCACCTAAAAGCAATAAAGCAAAATAAAGCCAGAAAAACCCACAGACAAAAAACATATAGATTTTGTACACATAACTAAGGGTTCTAAAAACACTCTAACCTTAGTTGATAATTATATAATTTGACCAAATGGGAGCCAGACATTAACAACAGAACATAAATAAAACTAAAAATGAGACACTCGGAAAACATCTGGGAATCTTTTAGCGGTTTCTTAAGTCCAACACAGAGGAGAACGGTGGAAGAAGATGAGGAGTTTGAGGTAATCAGTCCCTCAGCCTGGAGTCGATGTGTTCAGTCCGTCAGTCTTGAGAAAAGTACAGCATATGGGCGGAGAAATGACTTGTTTACTGAAGACAGGTGAGTTGAAGCAGGAGTTGCTGCTTCACCTCACCTGTCTGCAGTACACAGCCCTGTCTGAAATCTCATCTATAAGTGAAACTGAGCATTATATCTTTGTTACAGGAGAAACGGAGTCACCGCTATTGAAGACCCGTCATATACTGTAAACAGCTTCGTGTATAAATTAAAAACGAATAAAACTGCTGAGCTTCCACATATTATTGTTATTTGTCTTGTAAAAGTAAAAAATAAACAATGTTAAAACTCAATATTTGTTTTGTTAATCTGCGTTGCTCATATTCACACAATCCGACAGTTCACAAACTCTTAAAACGAGAAATAAATAGATAAAAGGATTTGCCTAATTTTAAGAATTCTGAGAATGTGAAGTAATTAGGTGAGAAGAAACAACGCCTTTGTATGATGCTGTTTATTCATACGCAGGTGAGATGAAGCCACCTGCAGTCTTGCTTCTAATTAAATATTTAGATTCAATGAATGTCACTCGAAGAACTGTCATCAAAAGAAATGTTTTGTCGTTTTTCAGTCCAAGACGACATCCAAGTGTCGCCTTGTTTAGCTTTCCCGTAGTAGGTCTCATCCAGGCCTTCAGGGGCGGCAGGGAGACAGAGTGAGAGAGAGAGAGAGAGAGAGAGAGAGAGAGAGAGAGAGAGAGAGAGAGAGAGAGAGAGAGAGAGAGAGAGAGAGAGAGAGAGAGAGAGAGAGAGAGAGAGAGAGAGAGAGAGAGAGAGAGAGAGAGAGACTACTCATTAAGTAGTTATAAACGAGTGGTGGTGGAATGGGCATCAAAGCTCAGCTTCTGGCCCCATTTCATAATTTAAAAACAACTGGCGAATATTTACTGGTTCCTGAATTCCTGCGTCCTATTAGACCTACTCTTGCAACTACATGTATGCGCCTAGTGTATTAACCGCAACCTCGCCCAGCTCATTCCACAAGTGTACTACCCTAAGACAGATGTATTTCCTAACATACCTGCCGTTAATCTGCAATTTAGGCTTGCAGCTATGCAAGCCTAGTACCTAGTACGCAGTACCTAGTACCTAGTACGCAGTACCTAGTACCTAGTACGCAGTACCTAGTACCTAGTACGCAGTTATATCTCTATGGACCTTCTCTTTTCCAAGAGTGTTAAATTTAATTATTTGAGCCTCTTCTCTTTGTTCAACTTACTTCTGTAACAAGCTGTGTTCTCCTCTCACAGTAAACAATCACCTTAGTCCTCAGCTGTGTTCTCCTCTCACAGTAAACAATCACCTTAGTCCTCAGCTGTGTTCTCCTCTCACAGTAAACAATCACCTTAGTCCTCAGCTGTGTTCTCCTCTCACAGTAAACAATCACCTTAGTCCTCAGCTGTGTTCTCCTCTCACAGTAAACAATCACCTTAGTCCTCAGCTGTGTTCTCCTCTCACAGTAAACAATCACCTTAGTCCTCAGCTGTGTTCTCCTCTCACAGTAAAGACTCAGCCAGTTATCGTCCTCAGTTGTGTTCTTTCCTCACAGTAAACAGCCGTATTCCTAAGCTGTGTCACCCCCGCTCAGTAGACACTCAACCCACGCTCAGTAGACACTCAACCCACGCTCAGTAGACACTCAACCCACGCTCAGTAGACACTCAACCCACGCTCAGTAGACACCCAACCCACGCTCAGTAGGCACTCAACCCACGCTCAGTTTTCGTCCTCAATTGTGCTTCTTAAACATACAATAACTTTGATGACATTTGCTTTAACCTCAGAACAATGTAATGAACATTCACTTTCAACCTCTTCCTTGAATGTGTTCTCGTAAGAATTGGTATATGACCTGACATTTAAATGCTCACCTTCAGCTGAGCTCATGAAAACAGAATGCTCCAGCCTTCAACATTCACATACAGGCTTCCATTTCTTCGTTCTACCCCCTTCCTTCTCCCATTTCGTTCATAAGTTCTAGTTGACGTAAAAACGTTAATAGCTTGAGTCAGGTTCCCACCATGACGCGGGGAGGCGAAATTTCCAGAGACCGAAAAAGGCTCAGAAAGTTTTGCAGATTGGAATCCTCATCAGAAAAAGTCTTTAGGTAGTGAAGACAGAATACCAAAAATGACGTCAAAAGTAATGTAAGCTTAGGAAACGGGGATCCATAATAAAGTTAAGAACCGTGTAGATATGACAGCAACATTTAGTAGTATTCAACAGCATCAGACAAAGGCACCTGTCTGGCCTAATTTACGAAAGGCTGTTCTTAAAGTCACTTCAATGGATATGAAACACAGAAATGTTTGAGTGCTACAAAGGAACCATAGTCAAGAGTACACAAAACATCCTGACGACGGTGTTATCATCAGGAGCAGCTGTGTCCCGCTTGAAACTATCTGGTGACTGATATGACGTTGGAGGAAGTGTGTGGAGGAGGAATATGCATGCACACGATGGTAAACATATCCCTATGTCGTAAATATATTTACATTGAATATTGACCAAAAAAGAGGTATATAAGACCAGGTGAGGTATAACCAAGGGTAATAAAGTGTAAGCTTTCACTGCGGAAAAAATTCTGGGACTTCATTATAAATTAACAATCAGCAAACACTGTGCCAGAATTAAAAAAAAAACATAGGGAAGGCATATTAAATTATAGGTTTGGAAACTAACTTTACTTACCCAACACACACATACATACATTTTGGCAGCTGGGAAAGACTAAATAATCTTAGATGACTTTATTCTTCCCACCTTCCAGATTTATTATTATTATAATTATTATCATTATTTCAGTTATTATTATTCACTGTGTCTGCAATCAAACTCAGTTTAATTGATTATAAAACAATACATAAATAAAGTACATTTAACAGCAATACGATTTCAGTTGTCACCCACACCTACAGACACACAAACACACACACACACACACACACACACACACACACACACACACACACACACACACACACACACACACACACACACACACACATACATACACACACACACACACACACACACACACACACACACACACACAGGCAGGAACCATACATAGCTTTAAGACGAGGTATGATAAAGCTCATGGAGCAGGGAGAGAGAGGACCCAGTAGCGATCAGTGAAGAGGCGGGGTCAGAAGCTGAGTCTCGAACCCTGCAACCACAATTTGGAGAGTACACACACACACACACATATATATATATATATATATATATATATATATATATATATATATATATATATATATATATATATATATATATACGTATATATATATATATTTATGTCGTGCCGATTAGGTAAAACTTGCGATTTTGGCTTAAATAGCAACGCTCACCTTGCCATATAAGACAAGTGAAAATTTGTGTATGCAATAATTTCGCCAAAATCATTCTGAACATAATGAAAAATATATTTCATTGTGTTTGTTTCTCTTGGTACAAAATTATAAATTCTTACATTAACATAAATGGAAAAAATATATCTTTAAACGTATAAGAGAAAATTTTAGAAAGGACTTAATTTTAGATGAGTTCTTGCTAATAGACCAGTTTTACCTAATCGGCACGACATATATATATATATATATATATATATATATATATATATATATATATATATATATATATATATATATATATATATATATAAAGATAGATAGATATGCAAGACAAGCCACAGGGGTGGAAATCATTAGCTCAAGTACTCTCACACTTCTCAGTTCGTCATCAGGAGCTATGCAAAGTTGCAAGGCAACAACCAAGAGAGGCTGCTGCAGGTGACAAACCCGCAATTCTCTACTCTGAGAAAACTTCCCCTCACTCCTTCAGTTGTTGCCTTGCAACATTGCATAGCTCCTGATGACGCACTGAGAAGTGTGAAAGTACTTAAGCTAAAGATTTCCACCCTCCGTGGCTTATATCTCAGCAGAATTATTAAATAAAAGTGGCAAATTGGGACTTATCCCACACAAGGGCAGCGTGAGGTGAAAGTTTGAAAGTGATCAGATGAATCATTCTTGTGTTATGTGACGGATTCCAGGGATTCCAAGCATTTTTATTATTTTACTGCATCAACAAATTTGAATGCACGTAAACGAAACTTAATAGTTACTATCCTGTCCCTAAGATGCATCAGCCCTTAAAAATTGATGCTATTCAGAAGAAGCAAACTGAAATTTATTTAAGGTCGAGGGGAAAAAATCACTGTTTTTACACATTAAATCGTCAAATTTGCACCTACGTATCTGAATTTTACTCTCCGCTGTCGTCGTATCTTTTGGCACCTATTTTGAACGTTTGAAGCTCCGCCACTAAGGTTTTGGAAGTTATCCCGGCCATTCCAGGATGCTGGAATGACCGGGATGCTGGAATGGCATGTTACTATTTTCAAGAACTGGGTCTTCAATACCGTGCACAAGTGTTGAAAATTTCAAGCTTATTGAATGAAACTTTCTCCAGTTATAATGTAAAATATAATATTAAAAAAATTAGGAGGGAGCAAAAACAAAAATGAAAAGCCCTCTTGAATAATAAAATAATGATAATATTAATATTATTTTATGATTATTATTTTATTATTATTCTTGTATTCATTCACAATTGCTCAACCCCCTGGAAAGGGTCAAAAGTACATGTGTAATGGGAGTTAATCAGCTTTGATACAAAGGTTACTCCATTTCCTTTGATCGAGTGCACCTCTGTTAACGGGATGTGGGTAGGCTAAAACAACCGGTCTGCTACTGCTACAGTTGATTTTGTTGTTGCTATTATTGCTACTAATTATTGTTGTTGTTGTTGTTGGAGCTGTTGCTGCACCTGCTGTTATTTTTGCTGCTACTACTGCTGTTGCTGCAGCTTTTGCTTCATCTGCAATTATTGCTGTTGATGGTATCACTACTGCTGTTACTATTGTTGTTGCTGTTGCAGCTGTTACTATTGTTGTTGCTGTTACTATTGTTGTTACTGTTACTATTGTTGTTGCTGTTACTATTGTTGTTGCTGTTGCAGCTGTTACTATTGTTGTTGCTGTTATTATTGTTGTTGCTGTTACTATTGTTGTTGCTGTTGCAGCTGTTACTATTGTTGTTGCTGTTGCAGCTGTTACTATTGTTGTTGCTGTTGCAGCTGTTACTATTGTTGTTGCTGTTGCAGCTGTTACTATTGTTGTTGCTGTTACTATTGTTGTTGCTGTTGCAGCTGTTACTATTGTTGCTGCTGTTGCAGCTGTTACTATTGTTGTTGCTGTTGCTATTGTTGTTGCTGTTGCAGCTGTTACTATTGTTGTTGCTGTTACTATTGTTGTTGCTGTTACTATTGTTGTTGCTGTTGCATCAGTTACTATTGTTGTTGCGGTTGCAGCTGTTACTATTGTTGTTGCTGTTGCAGCTGTAACTATTGTCCTTGCTGTTGCATCTGTTACTATTGTTGTTGCTGTTACAGCTGTTACTACTGTTGTTGCTGTTACTATTGTTGTTGCTGTTGCAGCTGTTACTATTGTTGTTGCTGTTGCATCTGTTACTATTGTTGTTGCTGTTGCAGCTGTTACTATTGTAATTGCTGTTGCATCTGTTGCTATTGTTGTTGCTGATGCAGCTGTAACTATTGTTGTTGCTGCTGTTGTCAAAATATTGACAAGCAACATTTAGTCGTTATATCGGAAGACAAATTTTACGTAACATAAATATTCATTTGAAACACGGTCGTCATCCATTTGTCGAGTACTTCCAGCAAGGTGCTGGAGTACTGTGCCGCTGGCATAACCGAGTACTTCCAGTGAGGTGCTGGAGTACTGTGCTGCTGGCACACCCGAGTACTTCCAGCGAGGTGCTGGAGTACTGCGCCGCTGGCACACCCGAGTACTTCCAGCGAGGTGCTGGAGTACTGTGCCGCTGGCACACCCGAGTACTTCCAGCGAGGTGCTGGAGTACTGTGCCGCTGGCACACCCGAGTATTTCCAGCGAGGTGCTGGAGTACTGTGCCGCTGGCACACCCGAGTATTTCCAGCGAGGTGCTGGAGTACTGTGCCGCTGGCACACCCGAGTATTTCCAGCGAGGTGCTGGAGTACTGTGCCGCTGGCACACCCGAGTATTTCCAGCGAGGTGCTGGAGTACTGTGCCGCTGGCACACCAAAAATGTGTTTGACTTGTAGCGATAACATTTTTAAGCATGTACCGTAATTAACTTAATGTACAGAATAAAGATTGAGTGCGCTTCGAGTCGTAAAGTGTATTGGAAAATAGGATTTCAAAGATTATCTCAATTTATTATGTAAAATATGTATTTTAGAGAAGGCTCACAATTATTTTTAATTAATGAATTTCCAAGGGTATTTAAAATATTGTTACACCCCTCTAATGGTGCGTATCTATATATGTATGTATGTATGTATGTGACACACGACTGCCTGATGTTCCCTCGCCTCGCCCAGTCCTGCGCCCGAGCCCAGGCCCGCTTCCTGCACAGGCCCGACTGGCCCGACCCTCAGAGCCAATCCTTATCCCGAAGTTACGGATCTAACTTGCCGACTTCCCTTACCTACATTAATCTATCGTCCAGAGGCTGCTTACCTTGGAGACCTGCTGCGGATATGGGTACGCACAGGACCGAAATAGGGGCCATTAGCGGGCACTGAGCAAGCAGCAACAGTGGTCCCGACTCAGCCGGAGTTTTGACCTGCCTCGCGTTTTCACGGACCGGCGGTGGCGCGCGGGACGCCGCAAGAACCGCGGCGCTCTACGGCACACCGTCTTACCAACACCCTCTCTCACAGCGGATGGCTTTGAGGGTCACGGCTCCTTAAACAGAAAAGAAAACTCTTTCCCGGACCACCGCCGGTGGGTGCGAGCAGGTTCCCGTTTCCGGGATCCTCCATAGCGGCAGGGCGGCTGATTCAAAGCCCTCCTTGCCTGGTATCCGAGTCCTGGTTACGGAATAAGTACCGTATTCCCTTTCGCCACTGATCCCAAAGGAAGTTGAAGTAACCATAGAGATATTTCGTGGGATCAAGCCTTAGCCTTGGGCTTAGGAGCGACTAACCCATGTCCAACTGATGTTCACATGGAACCCTGCTCCACTTCGGCCTTCAAGGGCTCCTCTCTCGAGTATTTGCTACTACCACCAAGATCTGCACCAGTGGCGGCTCCAGGCCGGTCCACGCCGAAACCCTTCAACGCTCACCACCGCGACCCTCTTACTCACCGGGGCTTCGAGACCTCGCCTCTGAGAGAGAGCGTGGCCACTAGTGCCCCGGCGGTCGAGTATCGGGAGAATACTTGAGCGCCATGCCATTTAAGGGCTAGTTGCTTCGGCACTAGCCCTTATATATATATATATATATATATATATATATATATATATATATATATATATATATATATATATATATTTTTTTTTTTTTTTTTTTTTATTAACACATCGGCCGATTCCCACCAAGGCAGGGTGGCCCGAAAAAGAAAAACTTTCATCATCATTCACTCCATCACTGTCTTGCCAGAAGGGTGCTTTACACTACAGTTATAAAACTGCAACATTAACACCCCTCCTTCAGAGTGCCGGCACTGTACTTCCCATCTCCAGAACTCAAGTCCGGCCTGCCGGTTTCCTGAATCCCTTCATAAATGTTACTTTGCTCACACTCCAACAGCACGTCAAGTATTAAAACCATATGCCTCCATTCACTCCTATCAAATAAGCTCACACATGCTTGCTGGAAGTCCAAGCCCTCGCACACAAAACTTCCTTTACCCCTCCCTCCAACCTTTCCTAGGCCGACCCCTACCCCGCCTTCCCTCCACTACAGATTTATACACTCTCGAAGTCACTCTGTCTCGTTCCATTCTCTCTACATGTCCAAACCACCTCAACAACCCCTCCTCAGCTCTCTGAACAATCGTTTTGGTAATCCCGCACCTCCTCCTAATTTCCAAACTCCGAATTCTCTGCATTATATTCACACCACACATTGACCTCAGACATGACATCTCCACTGCCTCCAGCCTTCTCCTCGTTGCAACATTCATCACCCATGCTTCACACCCATATAAGAGCGTTGGTATAACTATACTCTCATACATTCCCCTTACTTCCATGGACAAGGTTCTTTGTCTCCACAGACTCCGAAGTACTCCACTCACCCTTTTCCCTCATCAATTCTATGATTCACCTCATCCTTCATAGACCCATCCGCCGACATGTCCACTCCCAAATATCTGAATACATTCACCTCCTCCATACTCTCTCCCTCCAATCTGATATCCAATCTTTCGTCACCTATTCTTTTTGTTATCCTCATCACCTTACTCTTTCCTATATTCACTTTCAATTTTCTTTTTACACACCCTACCAAATTCATCCACCAACCTCTGCAGCTTCTCTTCAGAATCTCCCAAAGCACAGTGTCATCAGCAAAGCAACTGTGACAACTCCCACTTTGTATTTGCTTCTTTATCTTTTAGCCCAACACCTCTTGCCAAGACCCTCGCATTCACTCTCTTACAACCCCATCTATAAATATATTGAACAACCACGGTGACATCACACATCCTTGTCTAAGGCCCACTTTTACTGGGAAATAGTCCCCTTCCCTCCTACACACTCTAACCTGAGCCTCACTATCCTCATAAAAACTCTTCACTGCTTTCAGTAACCTTCCTCCTATTCCATACACCTGCAACATCTGCCACATTGCCCCCTATCTACCCTATCATACGCCTTTTCCAAATCCATAAATGCCACAAAAACATCTTTACCCTTATCCAAATACTGTTCACCTATATGTTTCACTGTAAACACTTGGTCTACACACCCCTACCTTTCCTAAAGCCCCCTTGTTCATCTGCTATCCTGCTTTCTGTTTTACTCTTAATTCTTTCAATAATAACTCTACCATACACTTTACCAGGTACACTCAACAGACTTATTCCCCTATAATTTTTGCACTCTCTTTTGTCCCCTTTGCCTTTATACAAAGGAACAATACACGCTCTCTGCCAATCCCTAGGTACCTTACCCTCTTCCATACATTTATTAAATAATAGCACCAACCACTCCAAAATTATATCCCCACCTGCTTTTAACATTTCTATCTTTATCCCATCAATCCCAGCTGCCTTACCCCCTTTCATTCTACCCACTGCCTCACGAACTTCCCCTACACCCACAACTGGCTCTTCCACACTCCTACAAGATGTTATTCCTCCTTGCCCTACACACGAAATCACAGCTTCCTGTCTTCATCAACATTTAACAAATCCTCAAAATATTCTCTCCATCTTCCGATACCTCTAACTCTCCATTTAATAACTCTCCTCTCCTATTTTTAACTGTCAAATCCATTTGTTCTCTAGGCTTCCTCAACTTATTAATCTCATTCCAAAACATTTTCTTATTTTCAACAAAATTTGCTGAGTCCTGCGCCCGAGCCCAGGCCCGCTTCCTGCACAGGCCCGACTGGCCCGACCCTCAGAGCCAATCCTTATCCCGAAGTTACGGATCTAACTTGCCGACTTCCCTTACCTACATTAATCTATCGTCCAGAGGCTGCTTACCTTGGAGACCTGCTGCGGATATGGGTACGCACAGGACCGAAATAGGGGCCATTAGCGGGCACTGAGCAAGCAGCAACAGTGGTCCCGACTCAGCCGGAGTTTTGACCTGCCTCGCGTTTTCACGGACCGGCGGTGGCGCGCGGGACGCCGCAAGAACCGCGGCGCTCTACGGCACACCGTCTTACCAACACCCTCTCTCACAGCGGATGGCTTTGAGGGTCACGGCGCCTTAAACAGAAAAGAAAACTCTTTCCCGGACCACCGCCGGTGGGCGCGAGCAGGTTCCCGTTTCGGGTATCCTCCATAGCGGCTGGGCGGGTGGTTTAAAGCCCTCCCTGCCTGGTATCCGAGTCCTGGTTACGGAATAAGTACCGTATTAAGCAACTGTGACAACTCCCACTTTGTATTTGCTTCTTTATCTTTTAGCCCAACACCTCTTGCCAAGACCCTCGCATTCACTTCTCTTACAACCCCATCTATAAATATATTGAACAACCACGGTGACATCACACATCCTTGTCTAAGGCCCACTTTTACTGGGAAATAGTCCCCTTCCTCCTACACACTCTAACCTGAGCCTCACTATCCTCATAAAAACTCTTCACTGCTTTCAGTAACCTTCCTCCTATTCCATACACCTGCAACATCTGCCACATTGCCCCCTATCTACCCTATCATACGCCTTTTCCAAATCCATAAATGCCACAAAAACATCTTTACCCTTATCCAAATACTGTTCACCTATATGTTTCACTGTAAACACTTGGTCTACACACCCCTCCCTTTTCCTAAAGCCCCCTTGTTCATCTGCTATCCTGCTTTCTGTTTTACTCTTAATTCTTTCAATAATAACTCTACCATACACTTTACCAGGTACACTCAACAGACTTATTCCCCTATAATTTTTGCACTCTCTTTTGTCCCCTTTGCCTTTATACAAAGGAACAATACACGCTCTCTGCCAATCCCTAGGTACCTTACCCTCTTCCATACATTTATTAAATAATAGCACCAACCACTCCAAAATTATATCCCCACCTGCTTTTAACATTTCTATCTTTATCCCATCAATCCCAGCTGCCTTACCCCTTTCATTCTACCCACTGCCTCACGAACTTCCCCTACACCCACAACTGGCTCTTCCACACTCCTACAAGATGTTATTCCTCCTTGCCCTACACACGAAATCACAGCTTCCTGTCTTCATCAACATTTAACAAATCCTCAAAATATTCTCTCCATCTTCCGATACCTCTAACTCTCCATTTAATAACTCTCCTCTCCTATTTTTAACTGTCAAATCCATTTGTTCTCTAGGCTTCCTCAACTTATTAATCTCATTCCAAAACATTTTCTTATTTTCAACAAAATTTGCTGATAACATCTCACCCACTCTCTCATCTGCTCTCTTTTTACATTGCTTCACCACTCTCTTAATCTCTCTTTTTCTCTCCATATACTCTTCCCTCCTTGCATCACTTCTACTTTGTAAAAACCTCTCATATGCTAACTTTTCTCCCTTACTACTCTCTTTACATCATCATTCCACCAATCGCTCCTCTTCCCTCCTGCACCCACTCGCCTGTAACCACAAACTTCTGCTGAACACTCTAACACTACATTTTTAAATCTACCCCATACATTTTCGACCCCATTGCCTACACTCTCACTAGCCCATCTATCCTCCAATAGTTGTTTATATCTTACCCTAACTGCCTCCTCTTTTAGTTTATAAACCTTCACCTCTCTTTTACTTACTGATTCTATTTTCCTTGTATCCCATCTACCTTTTACTCCCACTGTAGCTATAACTAAAAAGTGATCTGATATATCTGTAGCCCCTCTATAAACATGTACATCCTGAAGTCTACTCAACAGTCTTTTATCTACCAATACATAGTCCAACAAACTACTGTCATTACGCCCTACATCATATCTTGTATACTTATTTATCCTCTTTTTCTTAAAATATGTATTACCTATAACTAAACCCCTTTCTATACAAAGTTCAATCAAAGGGCTCCCATTATCATTTACACCTGGCACCCCAAACTTACCTACTACACCCTCTCTGCATGTTTCTCCCACTTTAGCATTTAGGTCCCCTACCACAATTACTCTCTCATTTGGTTCAAAAGTTCCTATACATTCGCTTAACATCTCCCAAAATCTCTCTCTCTCCTCTACACTCCTCTCTTCTCCAGGTGCATACACGCTTATTATGACCCACTTTTCGCATCCGACCCTTATTTTAATCCACATAATCCTTGAATTTACACATTTATATTCCCTCTTTTCCTTCCATAACTGATCCTTCAACATTATTGCTACCCCTTCCTTAGCTCTAACTCTCTCAGATACTCCTGACTTAATCCCATTTATTTCTCCCCACTGAAACTCGCCTACCCCCTTCAGCTTTGTTTCGCTTAGGGCCAGGACATCCAACTTCTTTTCATTCATAACATCGGCAATCATCTCTTTCTTATCATCCGCACTACATCCACGCACATTCAGACACCCCAATTTTATAAAGTTTTTCTTCTTCTCGTTTTTAGTAGATTTGTACAGGAGAAGGGGTTACTAGCCCATATATATATATATATATATATATATATATATATATATATATATATATATATATATATATATATTTTTTATAATGGGGTATATATATATATATATATATATATATATATATATATATATATATATATATATATATATATATATATATATATATTTGAAGTAAATGCTAGGGTGTTGGGGAGAGGGGTGGGATTAAATTTTGGAGAATTAAATGCAAAAAGGGAGTTGACACAGTTACTTTTTGCTGATGATACTGTGCTTATGGGAGATTCTAAAGAAAAGTTGCAAAGGTTAGTGGACGAGTTTGGGAGAGTGTGTAAAGGTAGAAAGTTGAAAGTGAACATAGATAAGAGTAAGGTGATGAGGGTATCAAACGATTTAAATAAAGAAAATTGGATATCACATTGGAGAGAGGGATTATGGAAGAAGTAAATGTTTTCAGATATTTGGGAGTTGATGTGTCAGCGGATGGATTTATGAAGGATGAGGTTAACCATAGAATTGATGAAGGAAAAAGGTGAGTGGTGCATTGAGGTATCTGTGGAGACAAAAAACGTTATCCATGGAGGCAAAGAAGGGAATGTACGAAAGTATAGTGGTACCAACACTCTTATATGGGTGTGAAGCATGGGTTGCAAATGCTGCAGCGAGGAGGAGGCTGAGGCAGTGGAGATGTCCTGTCTAAGGGCAATGTGTGGTTAAATATTATGCAGAAAATTCGGAATGTGGAAATTAGGAAAAGGTGTGGAGTTACTAAAAGTATTTGTCAGAGGGCTGAAGAGGGGTTGTTGAGGTGGTTTGGTCATTTAGAGAGAATGGATCAAAGTAGAATGACTTGGAGAGCGTATAAATCTGTAGGGGAAGGAAGGCGGGGTAGGGGTCGTCCTATAAAAGGTTGGAGGGAAGGGGTAAAGGAGGTTTTGTGGGCGAGGGGCTTGGACTTCCAGCAAGCATGTGTGAGCGTGTTAGATAGGAGTGAATGGAGACGAATGGTTTTTGGGACATGACGATCTGTTGGAGTGTGAGCAGGGTAACATTGTGTGAAGGGATTCAGGGAAACCAGTTAATTGATTTAGTTGGACTTGAGTCCTGGAAATGGGAAGTACAATGCCTGCACTTTAAAGGAGGGGTCTGAGATAGTGACAGCTGGGAGGGACGTTTCTCAGCTGTCGTATCTGAGCTCCTCTGCAAAGACAGTGATTATGTATGAGTGTGGTGAAAGTGTTGAATGATGATGAAAGTTTTTTCTTTTTGGGGATTTTCTTTCTTTTGGGTCACCCTGCCTCGGTGGAGACGGCCGACTTGTTGAAAAAAAAAAAAAAAAAAATATATATATATATATATATATATATATATATATATATATATATATATATATATATGTCGTCGATTAGGTAAAACTAGTCATTAGCAAGAACTCATGTAAATTAGTCTTTCTAAAATTTTTCTTTACGTTAAAGATATATTTTTTCATATATGTTAATGTAAAATTATAATTTTGTACCAAGAGAAACTTTGAAAACCTACTACCTTATTACAACAAGCGCAATTTAATTTAGTTAACCTATTAATATTTTAGATAGTTAACATTAATTTAATAATAACAACACAATGAAATATATTTTTCATTATGTTCAGAATGATTTTGGCAAATTATTGCATACACAAATTTTCACTTGTCTTATATGGCAGGTGAGCGTTGCTATTTAGTCAAAATCGCAAGTTTTACCTAATCGGCACGACATATATATATATATATATATATTAGGTAAAACTTGCGATTTTGGCTTAAATAGCAACGCTCACCTTGCCATATAAGACAAGTGAAAATTTGTGTATGCAATAATTTCGCTCAAATCATTCTGAACATAACGAAAAAATATATTTCATTGTGTTTGTTTATTATTAAATTAATGTTAACGTATCTAAAATATATTTAGTTGGGTTAGGCTAAATTAAATTGCTCTTGTTGTAATAAGGTTAGGTAGGTTTTCAAAGTTTCTCTTGGTACAAAATTATAAATTCTTACATTAACATAAATGAAAAATATATCTTTAAACGTATAAGAGAAAATTTTAGAAAGGAATTAATTTTAGATGAGTTCTTGCTAATTGACCAGTTTTACTAATCGCAATGATATATATATATATATATATATATATATATATATATATATATATATATATATATATATATATATATATATGGAGCCAGGATCTGGGATAATCTAACAGGCTCTGAAACCAGGCCTGCTTGCCCCAACAACTACAAACAGTCGCACTGGGATGGCCCAATGGTAGAGAATATAGCCTCAGCAATGCTTCAGAGTGTGTCAGGGAAGGATAGAGCAAGCCTCCTTGCAGTGAGAGCTCCTCATGCAGGGGATTTTCTTTTGGCTGTTCTCAACTCCAGCCTTGGCACACGCCTCGACCCACAGACCATCCGCATTGGTGTTGCCCTTCGACTTGCCGCCCCTATTCTCGCCGAACACAGGTGTATTTGTGGCAGTGAAGTAGCAGACCGATTCGAGTACTATGGTCTTGTGTGTCGTAAATCCGAGGGAAAGATTGCAAGACATGAAGAGGTTAATAACATTATCAAGAGGAGCCTCACAACAGCCGGATGCCCAGCAGTAAGGGAACCACCCCAACTATGCAGATCTGATGGCAGCCAAAAGCGTCCAGATGGTATCACCCTTCAAGCCTGGACAGACGGCAAGCAGGTGGTGTGGGACTACACATGTGCATCTACCTTGGCTGATACCTATCTCCAATACACCAGGGAGGAAGGAGGGGCAGCTGCCACCTTCAGGAAGTCCCAAAAGTCGAGAAAATATGGAGAACTTGCCCATCATTAAATGTTTGTTCCCATAGGCTCGGAGACCCTTGGCTCATGGGGAAAGAGTGCATCTAAGTTCCTCAAGGAGCTGGGCAAAAGACTCAACAGGGTAACTAGGGATCCCAGGGCAGCTAGTTTTCTGTTCCAGGGACTCAGCGCTGCTGTTCAGAGGGGTAATGCATGCTGTATTCTGGGCACGCGCCCCAGCTCGGAGGAGCTGGATGAGATTTTCGCATTATACTCAGTGACAAACATGTAACAATATGTACTAGACATGTATCTCTCACCTCGTGTACTGTATATGCCACCTTTATATCAACAATGTATCTCTTAAATCTTTTGTACCATATTATGTAATAAAATATACCTATTGGTATGTATATATATATATATATATATATATATATATATATATATATATATATATATATATATATATATATATATATATATATATATATATATATATAATTAACTAACTAGTACCACAGTACTAGTGGGTTTAGGTAATATTTTGTAGATGGCCTAGAGTGAGTACCTGGTACAGGTATACTGGTTTGCTTTATTTAAAATGTAGAGGGTAGGTTGTATGTTGTATATGTAAGTTTACAATTAATATAGTTATATTTTTATAAAAGTGAATTTAATTGCCCTTCCTGATAATTAATTCAAGTATTGTCTACCTAGTTTTTGTGAAGAAAGAAACTTGGCACTAGGTTGGTTTATTTTGTTTAATATTTTTAAATGTCTCTAGACAAGGCTGTTACCCTTAGGCGCCAGCATTTAATAACGTTACAACTAGTAACTACAACAACAACAACTCTTCTACTACTACAACTACTACTACTACTACTATTACTACTACTACTATTGCTACTACTACTACTTCACACACGTCACACGATCATATGTATTAAATTTGATAAGCTTTAGTTGCTTGTCTGAGGACCACCACAACCTTTAATACTCCATCTTAATGGTCCAGAGTTGATTATGGAAATCTAAAATAGCAGGTTGGCGGTCCGCTAGCTTGACTACTCCGCTAACAACAGCAGCACCAAGAGAAGAAAGATTAGACCAGATGTGGTACCTACCCGGCTTAGTTGACCAAAGAGTCTGGACACTTCGAGGAGAGCGGCGGTGGCTGAGGACGGGTCAACTCCACCGAAGATCCAGGCATCACGGTGATTACCCAACACAACGTATCGGTCTGTAAAAGCAACATGCAGGGTTACTTTACTGTTATGATTTTCCAAAGTTACTAACTGTATTTGCACACAATGAAAGTATGTGCTTAAATTAGGTATAATTTGGTAGGAAACAGGACGAGTGTTTCGTGACGCGGGTCTTAGTCCAATGACCTGCCAGTGGTGCTTTTCGTCATCTGAGCGAGGCCTTATGCTGGCTTACCGGTCTGCCTCTTTAAAAATGAAGTAATTACTAGTGTGAAAATGATGAAAGTCAGAACATATTTGTTCTTCCAACAAAGATTATTAATTCTCATTAGTCAATGCTATAAAGTTTGATAAGTTTTTTTATATTTTATTTAAGAAAACTTAACATACATGATACATAGAAATGGTATACAAATATGAAACGATTCTGTTCATAAGACATACTACTTCGTGCAATGTTGAAATACACAATAAACTTTGTAATAAACTTAAATATATTTACAGTATCATCCCAAAGGAATCAATTCTACGATCACAAACAAAGGAACAAGCCTTGTATATACCCCTAATAAATCACAATACACAATGCTGCTTTACAAAATAAAAAAAAAACTTAGACAGATCATAATGCCTAGCTTTACAAAAGTTTCTGATGTCTCTGTACATCAGCGACTCGCCAGTGTCATTCTACCACAAAACATATTCATGCTTTGTAATACTTCCTGTTCAAAATGATACTCTTTGATGACTGTGTGTCTAATTCCCCTACCCATGCTATAAGACATAACAAATAGGAAGCCAAAGTATTGACAGAACTTCTTAAAGCTCCCATAACGTCTCACACCATTGTACCAACACTATCAAGATCATCGAGTTGACCTACCTCCTATACCATGACCCAGTCTCAAAACCCACCAGGGTACAATACCCCTCCTTTATTCAACAAAATAAAAGAATTACACAGACAAAATTAACCTGATATGATTCCTCCAGCCGGGGAATACATATCATTAATACCTCATCGCATCACATTACGTATTAACCTGATTACACTTCCCTACACATAGGGAAGAGATTTCAAAAATTATACATCCTCATCGTACTGATTTATGACTGGAAAAATTACACAGTATTACTTGAGCTACCCCAACTTTAACTTCCATGTGTGCTCTAACTTAGTGGTAAGTCCACTCCCTACCCTCTCCCACCCTGTGCTCGTACTTAAAGCTACATTGATCAGTGTTCCAGGATTCTTATCACAGGTATACAATAAAAATTAACCTACTTTTGCGTCAATACTGCCATAAAATGATATCTTTACCTCATATGTTCATACTACCTTAGATGTATTGTCTTTTTAACACACAAAGTATGTTACTCTTAGGCCTTTACTACACAATACTGGATTCATCATAAGTACAATCCTATATATATGTATAAATAAAGTCATTACAACCTGAACCCAACATAGGCTTTACATACTTGAGGTCTTTACATTTTCAAACAATTCTCGCTAAAAGTCATCACGTTATGGCAATTAAAAATCCTCCATATCTAGGAGGCCTACTCAAAACCTGTATCTTGCTATATCCACCACTGTGTCATAGTAAAGCCACCTCTATATTGCCCCCCCAAAAAAAAAACCGTTAAACACCCCCCCGTCAGAAGTCCTTGAATCAGTATCATACACATGCAATCCATAAACTTTCAAGTTCAAAAGGTCAACACTTGTCGCCCCAAAACCAGGTCATACAGGTAAGTTCTCCGTCATAAACCCCTCCCACACACACACACCCACACAAAACCTTCCATTCTCTAGCAATAAGAAAAAACACGTACTCCACACACCCCAACCTTCCCCTCCCCCTCCCCTGAGAGACCAGTCACTTCTCAGCTTCACCCTCCTCTCCCTCCCACTCCTCCCACCTCTAAAAGTCTTCCCACTGTCAAACTTCTGTAACTGTCTGGAAAAAACCTATCCCACCCTTCACCATACAAAAGCCTGTTCCTGCATTTCGTTCTATACATTGAAGCCGCCATAGCCTTTAACCGGACTCTCCCCTGTTTTCCCCTCAAAATCCATGATACATTCACGTAATCAACTGCCACATACATGAAAGCCCTTCTTACATCTTCACGCACCCCTCCAATATCTAAACTCAGCACCCTCAAAGCGTTGAGTCCTCCCCCCCCCCATCAAACGAATCACACCTCCCAACCATTCCCTTAGGCTCCCCAAGCATTCGCAAAAGTATACAGCATAATATGCAGTATCCTCTCCACCACACCTATCACAAAGTGGCGTCACTGCCAACCCCATTTTATATAGCACTGCCCTTGATGCTACTGCCCCATGCAAAAACCTATATACCATCTCTCTCACCCTCGTCTTCAGCCGCAACCGTCGCAACCCACCCCATATTCCCTTCCAGTTATATACTGGGAACACTGCCTCCCCTACCACTACATCCGTACCCTCCCCGACCTTCCCCAAAGACCTTGCTGTAACACTCCGAGGGTCTCTCACTGCCATGATAATTCTCAGCATATCACCACACTTCAACAAATCCTTCCCCCTCCACCACTTTTTCAATTCATTCATAACCCTTTCCACCCTTCTGCCCCGATCTTTCCCTTCCGTAGATAGCAATACTTTACATACATGGCATAAGATGACTCCTTACGTTTATGAGCCCCAGACCCCCCAATCCCCGCCGTGTCATAACAACCTCCTTATTTAATCAATGTTTTCCAAAACCCCGTCCTCCACCCTCCCATCCTCCGTAATGCCTCCCCCCCACAATCTCCGCAACATTCACTCTTCGAGCCTCACAAACATCATTCATAATTTTGATAAGTATGATACAATGAGATCACAGTAAACAGGTGATATCACAATATGCAGAACAACCACTGTCAAAAATAGTGAACGTTCCAAACGTTTTCGTGATTTCTCACATTATCAAGGAACTGTGATAAGTATAGTATAGGTAAATAGTTGGGAGACCAGTCGACAAGGAGCCTTGAAGTGCGAATGTGATTGTATCAGGTCAGGAGGGCAGTGTATGCTGAAGAGGAGCATGTGAGTCAGGTGTCCTGCCAACTGGAAACTTTTCTGGTTCTGTGTAATGTCTGTGGTGTGAATGATATAAGACATTCTCTTCTGTTTCTCTCGTCAGAAAACCCTCCTCGCTCTGTGGTATTCCATGTGATGTGAAGCCTCCATGTGATGTGAAGCCTCATTACGATGTAAAACACAGGCGTTACTGGCGTTATTGATACGATAAACAATTTATGTATTTAGTAAACGCATCAGAATAAATCACTTGCCGTTTCACCCACATATACTCTATGACAAGCTGTGTAGATTCTTGCATTCTCCTCAGGGATGATGTTGACCCTCTTAGACCTGGTAATGTCTAGACCTGGTAATGTCTAGACCTGGTAATGTCTTTCATACTGGTGGTCTTGACTGTGGCAATGATGTAACTGTTTTTTAAGTAACCTAGATAAGTTTTCAGGATCTGTAATAAAAACAGGAAAATAATAATAAAAAGTTATTGCTGGTATCAACTCTCGGAGTACTTAAGAACAGAGGAACACTGCATTAGGCCTACTGGGCCATACTTTTCAAGTCTTTTCAAATCCATCGCCAATCATCCAAATATTGGTCCAACTCATTTTTAATAGCTACCCGAAGCATAAGCTTCAATAACCCTACTAACCCTTGTTAAAGTCTGTGGTCAAATTAGGAGGCATTTTTTCTGAACGCTTCAAGATACGCAGAAAGAGGGTTTTTAGGAATGGGTCCCATAACTTTAATCATAGAGAACCTAAATATGCCAATTGCTCCCAGATTCTTGGCCTAGTTACCGTATATCACAGTTGAAAATTTGAAGACGACCAGACAAGGCCTTCTATTGTTACGAGCTAAATAAACAAAAAAAAGTTAGAGGAACAAAAATAAATCAGATAACTTCTAAAAGGTCTTTTTTTAGGGGATCGGTAATGATTCTTTCATGTGGAAACTTCCAAATGAATATTGTCATCATCATTAATTAGGTCTCTCGTTCATTTCTATCTACTCATGGCCGCAGAATGAATTCTCCCGTCGCAAATAATTAACTTTATATTACACGATTATTGAAAAAAAACATGGAAAATATACTCCTTTAGTGGTCATTAAGTTTAATAGAAGAGCATTTTGTATTAATATTTCTCGGAAACTTCTAAGTCTCATTCAGGACTCTGCCCCAGCCCTTCTCCTCCTCCGGGGTCGTAGATCTAGCCAATATTGCAGCCATAATGCAATAAGACACCGAGTAAAAAAAACATAATGGGTTAATGGAAACTTACTCTAAGTCATTTAAATTTCAGCACGAATAATGCCAAAATAAATAAAGGAGTAGAAAGCCTTTTCTGGTTCCAAAACACTTTTCTGGAATATATAAAGGAGGAGGGAACAATACGTAGTGTTGAAATCGATCTGTTTTAGCCAACATGAGTGTTCATGTGTGAGGGAGGCAACTGATGGTGGTGCGAAGACTAGATGCATCCTGGTGCATCACTCTCAGTGAGCGGCGCACCAGCACCACCACCCAGTACTGTGCACATAAGGGGAATGTGTAAATTGCCGACTGTGAGTCCACATGCTCAAACAACGTAATTTACTCTCGATGAATATGCCACCGTTGTAAATAACGATAAAAAAAAAAAAAGATTTATATGAATCAATAATTTCAACATATTTTTTCTCCTAAGAAAACATTAACGTCGTATCAAAAGTCGCTCGTCAAGACACAAGTCTCCCTGGCAACCTGTTACCAGGGAGACTCGTACTTAAATGAATGTAAGTTGAATTAAAAAGCGTTCACTCCGTCAGACATCGCACTCGGCTTAAATACTGGAGTGATGTTATATGGGTAAGGTAGAAGTGAGAGATACAATATATGTATAAGTTATAGCGCAGAGAGAGAATGAGAGAGAGAGAGAGAGAGAGAGAGAGAGGATTTAGGCGTACTGCTGCTGAGCCTCTCCACTATCTGTACAGTTCACTGAATCAGTTGTGCTGCTGCACTGCACATGTAATGACAACATATATTTGCTACTGACAAAACTCTAGTGGACGATAATCATAGAAAAGAGTGCCGTTGTTGTGGGGAATGAGATATTCAAAGAAGTTTAGATCCCGCGAGCGACACAGACTACCTTGATCATGGGGTTCACTTGCTGTGTGGTTATATTTTATAATGTGAGTGAGAACTTTTTCAGTGCCCCAAGTGCATTATATACCTACTACACTTCAGTTCTTGCGCATTTTGATAGAAATTTTCAAATACACACTGAGTAGGCAACACTGTTGGGTTGCCACACCCTTAATCTTAGCCGCCTCCTCCATCTTATTTCCACTTCTGAACAAACTATCTCACTTCTTAACCTGTCTTATTTTGTTTTAGAAGCAAATTATTCATCTCCAGACATTGTACGAGGCTAATGTTTTCAAGGTCCTCTATCTTGGCCAGCTGTACGGACAGACAGCAAACAGCTGATACACAACACAAACAATATTATCACAGTAAACATATACTGATAAAAAATCAAATATACTGAATAAATAAAAGTTTTGGTTCACAGGCGATTCAAACTTCACCCGGTCTTAATTAGGTACAATTAGGTACACCTTTATCGTGATTGATTTCTACTGTAACTTACTGCTAGTCTTTAAATAATAAAATATTACAAGGACTCCAATGGAAATAAATAACTTTGACTTTTTTTTGGATTATCCTCTGTAATGCACACATATGTTACTATGTATGATGACTGTACTCATGTGGACATGTACCTAAATAAACTTAACATAATTTGCCTAATCAGAATGCTAAGTCTTTAAATTTCGTTGAGATAGCAAAACAGATCTTAGCATGCATGTTACAGGGGAGAGAACTGTGGTGCTAAATGCCTGCAGGCACGTGTTCTGAGACTCACCTGAAGGTGATAAACAAACATTACTCAACTTCGTGGTTCCCGGACCCTCCTGCTGCCACTGCTGTACCATAAATATTTCAACGCGAATATTTTCGCTATACTTTTTTCCTCTGATTTCATTTTGTTTGGATAATAAGACATTTATGATGAGGGAGGGAAGAGGAATAATTAATGAAATGCTTAAATGAAAATGGTGATAAGGGACAAAATGAAAATGGTGATAAGGGACAAAATGAAAATGGTGATAAGGGACAAAATGAAAATGGTGATAAGGGACAAATTTTAATGTTAAAGAATATCGAGCATTTAAGTAAGAATAGAAAGCTAAAGAGAAGTAAAAAAAAAAAAAGAGAAATTTGGTTATTATCAACGAACCTGATGAGAATAAGCAACAATTTTGGAGAGAAAGATAAGTAAGGTAATTACGAAAGACAGGGAAGCAAACTGACCAGTCAGTTGAGAAGGACAGCGTCAGACAGAGAGGTTCAGGTTCTGGCGAAGTTTAGAGACGATTTTGAGCTGTTAATTAAACTTAGATAACAAAATAGGGGCGTAGATCTCATTCCTATAATAAGAATAAAAGTAAAGTAAACCGATATACACCTCAAGGCGTAATATATATATTATAAAATTAATGGGTAATGAGGAATAAAACCCACTGAATATTCAAAGGGAGGCTGCTTGTCCCCTGTTCGCCACCATTTAAGAATACTTTAAATCCTTAAAAAAATGATTTAAAGTAAGCTCTTAGTGTGTATGCACTGACTGACATACAAGTCTGGGTGTATATATCCTGGAAAAATTAAGGTTAGTGTGGTTGCTTACTTAACGAAGGTCATTAAAGTTGCATATCACCAGCTCATTACCAATCAAGAATACTTTAGTGTCTTAAATAAGGACTGAAGTAACCTCTTATTGTATATACAGCGAGAAGCATTCACTTCTAAGTGTTGTAGATAAATGGTTCAGAGAACCGACAAGTTGATAAATTAGACACACGTACAACACTTATGGAAACGTTTCTAGAGAAGAATGGTTGAAGAGACTGATTACCTCAAACTCCTCCTTCAACCATTCTTCTCTGGTGGGCGAAACGTTTTCACGATAAAGATACCCAAATTGATGCACAAGTGTCTAATTTATCCGCTTGGATAATCTAATGTATTGCTGATCTGAAGAGATATTCTCCATTTATTTCACAGAAACAAATTTGATTATTGAAACTGGCACATGAAAATTATACAACCTAAAAGCAATGCGTCGAGGAAAACACATCAGCACTAAAAGTTTAAAGTTTAAAGCCGACCAGAAGAGGCATTCTCCGGTTATTATTCAGAATCAAACAAAATGTGCAGCTACACATTTTAAAGATAATGAAATTTTCATCTATTTCAAGAGATGAATCACCCATTAAAGGATGAGGCTGTTCACAATTCTTTTTAAATCAGGGGCAGGAGCTAAACCAGTAAGGGGTCATATAGCATCTGTTGAATGGGAGGCTTTCAGATTCGTGCACATTGTCCTAAGAACGTATCTGAAGGTAACCTCCAGGTAGGGAAAGAAATGGATACTTGGATAAGGAAATACCCTGAAATATATAAGTGGATACGTAAATAATGAGTTGAGGTGATTATTGTATTGTTGGGTTTGGTAAAGGCGTAGTTATAAGACAAGTGACTACCGACAGTAAGAGGGAAATGAGCACAAATACATAAAATACATCTGACACTCCTTTCCACACCATGACTCCCACACCAGATGCGGCGTGGTTGTTGGTTGCTTCCAGATGGTCTCATGTATTTCTAGACCTCTGATTTTCAGGGACGAATGAGCTTATATTAGACAGACAGTTACTAGTCTTCAATTTCCCTCTTTTCATCCAGACTCGCAGACTCACAGATCAAACCATTTTAGACGAATGGTTCAGAGAACCGACAAGTTGATAAATTAGACACATGTGCAACACTTGGGTATCTTTAATGAGGAAACGTTTCGCCACACAGTGGCTTCAACAGTCCATATAAAGGAGAATAGTGAAGAACAGGAGGAGTTTGAGGTAATCAGTCCCTCAGCCTTGAGTCGATGTAATCAGTCCATCAATCTTGAAAAAGATTGATGGACTGATTAAATCAACTTGAAAAGATTGATGGACTGATTACATCGACTTGAAAAGATTGATGGACTGATTACATCAACTTGAAAAGATTGATGGACTGATTATATCGACTCAAGGCCGAGGGACTGATTACCTCAAACTCCTCCTGTTCTTCACCATTCTCCTTTATATGGAGTGTTTCGAAACGTTTCTTCATTAAAAATACCCAAGTGTTGTACATATGTCTAATTTAACAAACCATTTTACACTATGCACCAGGTGCAAGATGTTTCTAAGAATTTCTGGTGTTACCTTGAAGTGCTGTGGCTAGACACACCACACGGGCTCTTACCTTGACG
The DNA here is from genome assembly GCA_009830355.1 of Cherax destructor. NCBI lineage: Eukaryota > Metazoa > Arthropoda > Malacostraca > Decapoda > Parastacidae > Cherax > Cherax destructor. The sequence continues at coordinate 116,583 of WNWK01001311.1, forward strand.
TGCTGTGGCTAGACACACCACACGGGCTCTTACCTTGACGTGCTGTGGCTAGACACACCATACGGGCTCTTACTATATATCCAAGTCACCACTATTGCCACCTCATCGATCGGAAACCTCACTTAGAAAAAGCCCGCATTTAATGTTCCTCCCTGTAAACAGTGCTTCAAAGTTGTGGGGAAAACCAGGAGAGTTTTGCCCACCAGAATTTTTGAACACAAATATGCCTGAAACAGGGATGATACAAGCAACGCTTGTGTTATACACAGGAACACCGAGCGATGTCTCACGTATTATAAAGATGCTAAACTGATCTTCAGGGAACAAGATGTGAGGCGACGTCAACACCTCGAAGCCCATAAGTTTTTAAAAAATGCTTCCACGAGATAGTCAAGTTACACAACTACAAGATAAATCTTTCTCTACTCTAGTACCCTGGGTGGTTACTGTCTACCAACCTACTTCCACAGGACGGTAGTAACTCCCTGGGTGGTTACTGTCTACCAACCTACTTCCACAGGACGGTAGTAACTCCCTGGGTGGTTGCTGTCTACCAACCTACCACCACAGAGCGGTAGTACCTCCCTGGGTGGCTGCTGTCTACCAACCTTCTTCCACAAGATGGCAGCTGACTCCCACTACAACTACTGCTCTCTGTCCAGATATTGTACTGTATATACCTTGTTTTCTCTCTTTGCTTCTAATGCATTTGAAGTTATCAAGGTCTCAGGCTCGAAGCGTCTTCAATAAATGATTTCTAAATACAATATGTGCATTTGTGTCCATTTCTGAAAAGGAATATGCTAGTGAGAATAGAGGAGCAAGTTGTCAAAACTGCAAATATTTTTTTTATGAAAAGAATGATTCCCATGTCAGGATAGGTAGGAGGAAAAATTATTTTCCAGTAAAAGTGAACAATAGCCTGGCATGTGTTTTGCGACTACCGGTGCAAGCGAACAATAGCCTGGCATGTGTTATGTGACTACCGGGGCAAGCGAACAATAGCCTGGCATGTGTTATGTGACTACCGGTGCAAGCGAACAATAGCCTGGCATGTGTTATGTGAATACCGGTGCAAGCGAACAATAGCCTGGCATGTGTTATGTGAATACCGGTGCAAGCGAACAATAGCCTGGCATGTGTTATGTGAATACCGGTGCAAGCGAACAATAGCCTGGCATGTGTTATGTGATTACCGTGCAAGCGAACAATAGCCTGGCATGTGTTTTGTGACTACCGGTGCAAGCGAACAATAGCCTGGCATGTGTTTTGCGACTACCGGTGCAAGCGAACAATAGCCTGGCATGTGTTATGCGAATACCGGTGCAAGCGAACAATAGCCTGGCATGTGTTATGTGACTACCGGTGCAAGCGAACAATAGCCTGGCATGTGTTATGTGAATACCGGTGCAAGCGAACAATAGCCTGGCATGTGTTATGTGAATACCGGTGCAAGCGAACAATAGCCTGGCATGTGTTATGTGATTACCTGTGCAAGCGAACAATAGCCTGGCTTGTGTTATGTGACTACCGGTGCAAGCGAACAGATTTACCAAATTGTTACAGAGTGATGAATAAAATGTTGCAGCGTCGTTGCTGGAACAATTCACCAAACACCTGCACTTAGGAGATGAACATTTGGATGACGTTTCAGTCAGTCCTGGACCATTATCAAATAACAACTGAGCGAGAAGGAGGCAGAGAAGGTCAGAAGAAACGGGGAGAGGGAGGGGGAGGAGGAACAGGAGAAAGAGCAGTAGTCGTAGCAGCAGTAGTAGTAGTAGTAGTATTAGCAGTAGTTGTAGAAGTAGTAGTAGTAATAATAGCAGTAGTAGTAATAGTATTAGTATTAGTAGTAGTAGTAGTAGTAGTAGTAGTAGTATTAACAGTAGTTGTAGAAGTAGTAGTAGTAATAATAGCAGTAGTAGTAATAGTAGTAGTATTATAGTAGTAGTAGTAGTAGTAGTATTAACAGTAGTTGTAGAAGTAGTAGCTACTTTCACTACAACTACTCTCTATACTATTACTTCTTCCACTTGTTTAAGCATTACCATTACTGCTGCTACTTATACATTTCTACTACTCCTACTGCTTCGCTACTACTTCTTCTACTACTGTTACTAATACTACGACTACCGCTATATGCTACCACTACCACGAATACTGCTTTTCCTCCTCGCTTCCCCGTTTTGACCTCTGGTCTTCTCTCGCGTTCTCGCTCAGCTGTGATTTGACAATGATCCAGGACTCACTGAAACGTCATCCTGACGTTACTCTCTTAAGTGCTGGTTTATAGTGAAGTGTTGAGACGTTGTTATGGACAGTTTATTTACAGGTAACGATATTTTATTATTATTATTATTATTATTATTATTATTATTATTATTATTATTATTATTATTATTATTATTATTAATTTTATCATCATTATTATTATTATTATTATTATTATTATTATTATTATTATTATTATTATTATTATTATCATTTTCATTCTAAACTTCTTAATATTATAAAGAATAACTTTTTTACGCCACACGCAGTTACGTTATCTCGGATTAAACTCACAGGGGCATAATTTTTTTTATTCTTTTAGTCTCAGTTGTATAATTCCACCACATCTTAAGTTCAGTATACCACTAAGTATTTTCGTTACAGTTTATCTTTTAATAGTTCGCAATAACAATGCATTATTAGCAACTTATTACGTATTTCAACTCCGTTTTTTGTACTGAGTATGTAATAAGCTTGACTCTGGTTTAATTATGATCCAACACATTTGAAAAATAACGTGAGTTTCTAAACGTAATTAAGAAAATGATTAGTCCATGTTCACAATAATCCCTTTGCAATAATCCATGTTCACAATAATCCCTTTGCAATAATCCATGTTCACAATAATCCCTTTGCAATAATCCATGTTCACAATAATCCATCTCTGCAACAATCCATCTTTGCAATAATCCAGCTTTGCAACAATCCATATGTGCAACAATCCATCTTTGCAACAATCCACCTTTGCAACAATCCATCTTTGCAACAATCAATCCACCTTTGTAATAATTCATCTTTGCAACATACGAACGCACATTAACAATGAGGATACAGTGAGCAGAAGTGAATATACACCGAGAAGTTTGTATCTCAGTGTATATGCGCTGAAAGGAGTATATCTCTCAGAATATATACACACGACATAATGTGTCTCATTGTGTTTGTGTGTACACCGAAAATGTCTATCTCTCAGTAAATGTTCAATGAGAGGTACGCATCTCTCAGAGTGTGAACACCAAGAAGTGTACATCTCTCAGAGTGTGAACACCAAGAAGTGTACATCTCTCAATGTGTGAACACCAATAAGTGTACATCTCTCAGTGTGTGAACATCAAGAAGTGTACATCTCTCAGTGTGTGAACATCAAGAAGTATGTATCTCTCAGTGTATATACACCGAGAGGTGTGTATCTCTCAGTGTATATACACCGAGAGGTGTGTATCTCTCAGTGTATATACACCGAGAGTTATGTATCTCTCAGTGTATATACACCGAGAGGTGAGTATCCCTCAGTGTATATACACCGAGAGGTAAGTATCCCTCAGTGTATATAAACCGAGAGGTGTAACTCTCAGTGTAGTATACTGTATATACTCCGAAAGGTGTATATACAGTATATATTCATGTAGGTGTGTATCTTTCAGTGATGTATCTCTCATTGTATGTACACCGCAGATTGTGTGTCTCTCTGTGTATGTATCACGAGAATCGTGTATCTCTTAGTGCATGTGCACCTCTCTGTTTACAAGTGACCCCTTGGGAAATCAACAGATTGCTAATCTATGTCTTACTCAGCCTTCCAGAGAGGAACCAGGCAACAAGATGCTCGACGACCTAGATATGAACAGCATCCCTGTAGCATAAACTACATATATCTTCAATGCAAAATAATTATAAAGAGGCTGGTCCTCTGAAAGGAAGTCTTTTACCTGAAGATAAACCTCACTCAGAGGCATAAACTGACACTAATCTGCTCCTTTCATCCCCACACCCAGGACCACGCTGCTCCAAGTTTTAACATTTGAGGAAATTTTGTGATTTTAGCTGCTGCTCTGTAATGGTCTCATTGTCCGACACTGAGTTTGAGAACAGTGCCACCTGGAGGAATTGTAGCTAGTTTTAGTGTGTGTGCACGCGCAGTACTTCACGAGTTCTGAATCCGTGTCCTTGGCCGTTCATACGGTTGCGCTGTTTTTTTTCCCTTGTCTCTCCCATGTGCATGTCTATGTACTCACCTAATTGTGGTTGCAGGGGTAGAGTCTCATCTCCTGTCTACGCCTCTCTGCTGGTCGCTAATAGGTTCACCTTCTCATTCCCTGTTTTTCTGTCTAGCATCCTTTCCAACGGCACTCCGACCCCATGACACATTGTCCTGCCATGTCACCTTACCAACTGAGCCATCCATCCTACAAACAACATGAGCCTAGCTGACTAGGCTTGTTTCATGTTGCGAGAACACTCGTGGCAGTTGTATGCTCAAGGATTAATTTCAGCCACCTCCTGTTTGAATACCCGCCTCCACAAGCAGTCGTGTCGTGGGGTCGAATCCTGGCCTGCCGCAGTTTGGTAAATGATTCAAAACCACTTGTTTCGTGGATTCATTGCTATATAGACTGCTTGTGGAGGCGGGGATTCAAACAGGAGGTGGCTGAATTTAATCCTTGAGCATACAACTGCCACGAGTGTTCTCACAACATGAAACAAACCTAGTTCACTAGGCTCATGCTGCTTGTAGGATCGATGGCTCAGTTGCTAAGGTGACATGTACATTGTGTGGCCTTTTGAGGCAGAACAATGTGTCGTGGGGACGAATCCTTTATATAATAGGCTTATTATAAAAAATCCTTTAAATAAGCCTATCCTAGCCAGCCTACTCAGAAGAACTGTTAAAGATAACTAAATACTTTTAGTAGTTATAGACTAGCTAGCTAGGAGAGTTGTAAAATGTTGTAAATGATCACCACCATGAAAATCTGTGGAGTCTGCAGGAAGGGTAACAGACGAAGTCATGCCTGGATTGCATGCAATCTCTGTGGTAAATGGTCCCATGGGTCGTGCAGGAACTTTAAACCAACAACCACTTTTGATATAAAATCAGAGAAATGTTTTTGGTCTGCCCAAACAAGATACACGTGTATGAAGAAATTACATCTATATTAAAAGAACACAAATAAAATATCCTTCTTGAAAGACATGTCAGCCTGGTATGACAGCTGGGAAAATAAAATGAGTGGGTTGGATGGGGCTGTCTTGGAAGACAGCGCTCTAGAGAAGGTTAGTGTTGTCCTGGAGGACAGTGCACCAAATAGAGATAGTGGCCCTGGTGATAAAACAGGTAAGGACAATGCTATTCAATAAACTGAGGTACAAAATAGCGATACTGCTGGAGATAAAACAAAAGGGAATGATGCCTGAGGGAATAGTGTTGACACATTACTAGTAAAAACTGGTGGAAGCACTGATGTCCATATTTTCCCTGTTTAAGGCGCCTTCATCAGTCTCCAACTATCTTTAAAACAGTGAAACGATGTCCGTGATTACGAGGACTGGTTGCGACAGTCGGAGCAAATTGGCGCAGTCAAACCAGAGTGAAAAACGTTTCCCAGTGTCTTATAAGCATTGATTTTTTCGAAATCAGCCAATAAGTACTATTGTGCCAGCTCACTGCCTTTTGACAATGAAATAATAAGAGCAAGAACCCTTTGTCTTTAGTGACTTCAGAAGTCAAGGCACTGTATGAAGCTCTCGAAATTCAGGTGCTAGGTCAGCATAGTTTTCTGTGCTCCAGAATACTCAGGAACTACACACCAAGAGCTGTTGCTTTCAGTCAACCTAAGTAGTTTACAAATATACCCGGGTCTCAAAACAAACACGTCAGTCACCTCGACCTGCTGTTGAATACAACAGTGTTTTCATAAAAGGGGATCATTATTATTATAATAAAAAAGACGCTCTAAACCACAGGGGTTATACAGCGCTGCTAAAAGGGGATCAGAAGAGGCAAAATATTATTATCATTATTATTACTTATTATGATAATGATTATAGTTAATGACAACTACTCGATGGAATTCAGTCCTTATTTTACACTTTACAATACACACGACTTATGCAATGTGAGTGCAGACACAGAACAACTAAAGCTGGTCACAGCATATTGCCTCCAGTGTGTTCAGATATTTCCTGGAAGGTGATCATGTGATGAGCAATATTCCTAGACTTTGGAACGGAATTTGGAGTAATATGTGAATTGAAACTACTTTCGTGCGGTACCATCACCGGATTAAAGGAATCACTGGGATTACCTTGAGACCAGAAACGCTCAAAACATGGGCACTAATCTTGCTTGCGTGTACCCAAGTAGAGGAAGATGTTTTGAGCAAGATACTCACAAAGAAAAGACAAAAACCAGAACGATAACAGATGCCAAAGACTCCAAGTCAACATAAATTCTCTGAGTCAAGAATTTCACACAGAAAACATTGTGAGCATTGTTAGAGAGCATATTCCATCCAAATATTAATGTTCACACTGCTGAACGCACACGTTTCAAACAAATACAAGACTTTGAAAAAGATTGACCAAATGTATTTCATAATAAAATTCCCAAAAATGTTACTACAAAGGCTGCTTACAAAGAAACAATTTCTGTTGCCACAACTGAATTGTTTGATACTGGCTTTATACGCTCGCGTGCCTGGCCTACAAGCAGTCTCTCGTGAAGCTAATGTGAATGAGGTCTTGGACTCTGAGTTAGCGCTATTTCCTGCTTCCGTGTTTAACGATTTCGATGAGATGAGAATATACGAAAATGACGACACTGCTACGGCAAGCTTTTTCTCTCAACATCAGGTCCAATAGGCTCATTGAATGATGGGTCAGCTTTATTGTAGGTCATTCCTTGGCACGATATTGGCACTGAGTGACCATCTGTCCAGTTTCAAAACTGCAGTAATTTGCAAGTTGGTGACAATTACTCGATCTCTGACCGATGGAACACAAAGGTTGTTACGAAGTAGAACAGGGCCGCTGGGAGAAACAAAATTCACCAGAAGACTCCGTCAGGTACGTTACCATCCCAGAAGGTAGTTCTGACAGTAACAGAACAAAAAAGAATGCAACTAATAGCCATGATATGCCATAAAATTGTTTTTGTTAAGCGTAAAGACGGGATCTTCTCAACTTTCCGGAGCGCTCATAACAATTCTTGTGGAAAAATATAGCTGGAAAAATATAGATATGGAGAATTAAATATATATGAAGAATTTAAGATTATAAAAAAATTATACGATTTATTTGATAATAAACACACAAACATGAAGTAATTCCTAACTGAATCAAAATATTAATAAAGTAAAACATAAATTACGAAAGTGAATCATAGCAAAGATGGGAAAATATGCAAGAGCATATTTACTGGTGACGTTACAGAGGCAATGATCCACAGTGGTCACTGGTTACATAAGTAACACAGTCACAGAAATAGCAGAAGATGGTCACCACCAGACACACCATAAACAGACACCAGTGGTATGAAAAGCACAGTTGAGTGAACCGTGATATGAAGCGGTGAACCGTGATATGAAGCGGTGAACCGTGATATGAAGCGGTGAACCGTGACATGAAGCGGTGAACCGTGATATGAAGCGGTGAACCGTGATATGAAGCGGTGAACCGTGATATGAAGCGGTGAACCATGATATGAAGCGGTGAACCGTGATATGAAGCGGTGAACCGTGATATGAAGCGGTGAACCGTGATATGAAGCGGTGAACCGTGATATGAAGCGGTGAACCGTGACATGAAGCGGTGAACCGTGATATGAAGCGGTGAACCGTGATATGAAGCGGTGAACAGTGATATGAAGCGGTGAACCGTGATATGAAGCAGTGAACCGTGATATGAAGCGGTGAACCGTGATATGAAGCGGTGAACAGTGATATGAAGCGGTGAACCGTGATATGAAGCGGTGAACCGTGATATGAAGCGGTGAACCGTGATATGAAGCGGTGAACCGTGATATGAAGCGGTGAACCGTGATATGAAGCGGTGAACCGTGACATGAAGCGGTGAACCGTGATATGAAGTAGTGAACTAAACTGTCGGAGTCTCGGAGGTGTCGAATGGGTACAGAGACACCTCAGGATGATTCAGACTCACTAATACGTCGTAGCTCTTCCACAAACGGTGAAGGTGAAGGTTGGGTAGACAAGGCCTCGACTTTCTGACAAAGTTTTGCAGCCCATGTGATCCCATGTAATCCCTCTGGCCTCATGAAAACACACGGGGATCGTCAGAGATCTGGGTATCAAAGAAACTTAATAACGATGCCCAGTACCACACATCACCTACCCCTCCCCATAAAGTAGTGTTGCAAGAGACAGGTAAGTGGCCCTGGCGTCTGCATTACTCTGCAACAATCATTTCACAGTGATTTCCAGTGGAAATGTTCATGGAATCATCGGTTCAGAAAAGACCTGTGATTGATACTAATGAATCTGTTATAAAAAAACACTAAAATCATAGCAGATCTTCTAGTTGCTCATGCACTGAGAGGCCGTCACACTACTGCTTATTATTTTGGCCTAGGAAAAGTAGTGAAAACATTACTGGGTAGAGCAATTGCAGATATTAGTGATATTAATCAGCAATTTTTAAAATATATAAATGCATGTCGTGGTAGAGCTAAATGGTTATCTGTTACAGAAGCATGAATAAAATCATAGTCAACGAAAATGGGATATAATTGTTGACAACCTCCAGAATTTTTTTCGTTGCCACCGACAGATGAAGCCTTTTTGCAAAATGTGAAATCTGGAAGAACTCTCTGAACAATCCCTTTGCATTAGATCCACTAAATTTCTGCAGTTACATAGATATTGCATCCAAATGCTTCCTCTAATAGTGCCGGATGATGTTGCATTACCACCTTCATTTATTTTGATAATAATAAGTGCTCTTGTGAAAGTGAGACGCCTTGCTGCACTAGCAAATGTGGTTGTGTAAATGAAAATTTACCTCGTACAACACACAAATAACCCACACACAGGAGAGAGAAACGTCGTAGTAAGTTTCCCCCTCCTATGTGAGGTTGTGTATTGCTCCGGTCACGGTATTGTGCCTTCTTGTTCGTTACCTTGTGCAACGTTTCGTAAATGTTTTAGTAACACTTGTTTGAAGGACGTCACTGGTGCAGCTGTGATAACCTTCCTTAATAAAAAACATAAAGTGATTCTTTAACTTTTCATTTTAACCATTGTAAATATTTTCATAGCTATATCTCTTGTAAAACCATATAGAATTATCAATATCCAACGAGTAAACTTTTTTGCACTTGTTATACAAATTCAAGAAGGCGGTCTTACACCAGTTTGATACAGCATTATTCTAGACCTTTCTTAGTATTTTCTAAGTGCTGCAGAAGCTGCACCTTGAAATCTAAACAATAAAAATGGTCCAAATCTGACCATTATATCAAAAGTGATTTCAGTCTGTAAATTTAAAAAGGGCGATGGACGCCATCTTGAATTACGAGAGTTGCCCAAGACTAATAAATAAAGTGGTACCTTCAATTTATTCAATATAGAACATATTTTACTAATTATTTCTTTTTCAACGATCCGACCGTATCCCACCGAGGCAGGGTGACCTTTAAAGAAAAACGAAAGTTTTTCTTTTTAAATTTAGTAATTTATGCAGGAGAAGGGGTTACTAGCCCCTTGCTCCCGGCATTTTAGTCGCCTCATACGACACGCATGGCTTACGCATGGGCTTTCGGTACACAAACCTTACTGTACCAAACGTAAATTCCCATTCTATCCTACTGTCGTACTTTTCAACATCTAAACCAGATGACGAAAAGACAAACACTGGAGAACAGCCCTTTGTCGGGACAACGTTTCGCCCTGTGTCGGGCTTGATCAAGTTTGAAGAAGCTCTACCCAAAGAGAAACATTGTCTTAGTAGAGAGTTTGCCCTGCACTGTTCCTTTTTCCCAATAATCCGCAATGCACTATTTCAGTGTGTCTATCCGTAGTGACAATTTTTACCCCAAAATTTCCACTGGACTTGCCTAGTGTACAGCTCCTCACTCCACCGCTGAAACCTCCACGTACCTGGCTCCACACTGCCTGTGATGGTGCCTATGACGTTGTAAATAGTGGCGTTGGCGGCGTGGGTGTATACAGTGAGGGTGGTGGTCCAGGTGTGGTTGTGGAGCCCTGGTCCAAGTCGGTACGTCAGGTTCAAACCACCCTGCCACTCATCAGGGGCTTCCTCTCCCCCTAGCTGGCTGGTGAGCGAGAGAGAGCAAATGATAGAGAGAGAGAGAGAAAGAGAGAGATGGGGTGCAAGGTAGGGGAAGGCAAACATTTCACACAAATGGCTAATGGATGAGAGGAAGTGAGAGGGAGAGAGAGAGAGAGAGTGTGGGGTGGTACACTGCCTCTCAATCACTCCCCTCACTGTATTGAGGGACTGCAAGAAGCTGACCAAAAAAAAAGAATAAAACAAACATTTTTTTTGTTCAAGGAAGAAACAAAAAACACTAAAAGTGCATTAAAAGAGCAAAATTGTTAATGTTAAGTGTGTGTTGAAATAATGTTATCTCTGTGTTGAAGTAATGTTAAGTGTGTGTTGAAGTAATGTTTATCGTCTTTTGAAGCAATGTTGTGTGTTGGAGTCATGCTAAATATGTGAGTACATGAACAGTGCATGTACTAGGCATCACAATGTATGTGTGAGAAATTAAAGCTCACCTGAAAATATAGTAGGCATCAGAGTAGCTGATGGGCTGCACTGGGATCCTGGGAGTGGCCACCTCCTCGTCCGGGATCCTGAAGGCGCTTTCTGTATTTGGAAAATAGTTGGTAGGGTAGAAGGAAGGGAGGTAGGAGGGAAGCAAGTTGGAAGGATGAATAGAGGTAGGGGAGAAGTGGAGGGCGGACAGAATGAGGGCAGGAAGGGAGGGAAATGAAGGGAGGAAGAGAGGAAGGAAGGATATAAAGGAGTAGAGGAATTGAGGGAAGGAAGAAAGGAAATAATAAAACAATATTTTTTACACTTATCCGGAACAAGGGATACTGTTCCTTGGATTAAGGAATACTGTTATCCGGAACAAGGGATACTGTTGTCTGGATTAAGAAATACACTTATCTGGAACAAGGGATAGTGCTGTCCGGATTAAGGAATACACTTTTCCGGAACAAGGGTTATGACTAATACCCTCACATTTCGGGCGTAAAATTACTAAATACTGGGGAAAAGTTAAAACTCATAAAAAACAATCTTTACACAATTTTCTCATAGAGGATTGACGTCAAACACACACACACACACACACACACACACACACACACACACACACACACACACACACACACACACACACACATACACACACACACACATACACACACACACACACACACACACACACACACACACACATACATACTGCATTTTCTTGGACTGCAAGAAGGCCTTCGACACAGTTACCCACAGAAGATTAGTGCAGAAGCTAGAGGATCAGGCACTTATAACAGGAAGGGCACTGCAATGGATCAGAGAATACCTGACAGGGAGGCAACAACGAGTCATGGTAGGAGATGAGGTATCACAATGGGCTCATGTGACGAGCGGGGTTCCACAGGGTCAGTCCTAGGACCAGTGCAGTTCTTGGTATATGTGAATAACATGACGGTAGGGATATACTCAGAAGTGTCCTTGTTTGCAGATGATGTGAAGTTAATGAGAAGAATCAAATCAGATGAGGATCAGGCAGGACTACAAAGAGACCTGGACAGGCTGGACACCTGGTCCAGCAACTGGCTCCTGAATTTAACCCCGCTAAATGCAAAGTCATGAAGATCGGGGAAGAACAAAGAAGACCGCAGACTGAATATAGGCTAGGTGGCCAAAGACTGCAAACCTCACTCAAGGAGAAAGATCTTGGGGTGAGTATAACACCGAGCACGTCTCCGGAAGCACACATTAACCAGATAACTGCTGCAGCATATGGGCGCTTGGCAAACCTGAGAATAGCGTACCGATACCTCAGTAAGGAATCGTTCAAGACACTGTACACCGTGTACGTCAGGCCCACACTGGAGTATGCAGCACCAGTTTGGAACCCATACCTGGTCAAGCACGTCAAAAAATTAGAGAAAGTGCAAAGGTTTGCAACAAGGCTAGTTCCAGAGCTAAGGGGAATGTCCTACGAAGAAAGGTTAAGGGAAATCGGCGTGACGACACTGGAGGACAGGAGGGTTAAGGGGGACATGATAACGACATACAAAATACTGCGAGGAATAGATAAGGTGGACAGAGACAGGTTGTTCCAGAGATGGGACACAGACTCAAGGGGTCACAATTGGAAGATGAAGATTCAGATGAGTCAAAGGGATGTTAGGAAGTATTTCTTCAGTCACAGAGTTGTCAGGAAGTGGAATAGTCTGGCAAGTGAGGTAGTGGAGGCAGGAACCATACATAGCTTTAAGACGAGGTATGATAAAGCTCACAGAGCAGAGAGAGAGAGAGGACCTAGTAGCGATCAGTGAAGAGGCGGGGCCAGGAGTTGAGTCTCAACCCTGCAGCCACAAATAGGTGAGTACACACACACACACACGCACACACACACACACACACACACACACACACACAGTGCTTCCTAACTTTGTGTTTTGGGTCAGTATTAGGAGTTTGTCAGCGAACATAGTGCCAGCAAACATCCCCACACGCGTATAACAAGTTAATTTGAAAGTGTCAGCTTGGTTAGAAGCCTACGAGGGGCAGTCAGGCCTAATGCCTGAGGCATCCGGTGTTACCGGAAGTTGACTATGAATGCAACTCATATCTATAGAACTAGTTTATGACCACAAAATAACGAAATGGAGGCGAATATGTGAATTGTCTTAGTGAAGTGATGAAGTTGTCAAGTGAGTGACCAAGAAAAGTTAAAAAAAATGTAGATAGACATCTGCCTGAGGCATTTGGTGGTGAAAATAGTGGGTTGTAAAAGCAATTATTATCACAAGGTCAAGGTTATCACAAAATAAGGAAATAAGTGTGAATTTCTGAAGAGTTGTGGTCTTAGTGCAGTGATGAGATTGGCATGTGACCGATCAAGAATAATAAATATTAAAGTATATAGAGTAGACATCTGCTGTGTACCGTACGGCATCAAGAAGACTGCAAGACATCACATAAACCTGCATAGTGCTACTGGTCAGACATACTGTTCTCACCTCTGTGTGGGAACAAGTTGGTCAGTTGTTTCCGGTTTTTGCGCCTCGCCTTTAGCTAGATGTGAAAAGATCATTCATTCATTCAGATGTGAAAAAACCATTCATATCTGAGTACCAGGGAATAGGAGGGGAAAGCTCTAATTGAGGCGACACTTTCATTTAGCCAATACAAAAAATTTGAGAAACTACGAGGAAGAAATCTGAAACACACACACACACACACACACATATACACACACACACACACACATACACACACACACACACACACACACACACACACACACACACACACACACACACACACATAGCTTACCGATAGATGGGTAAAAAGGGGTGAGAGGGTCCCCGTTGTCTAACTGGGTGTTGCCAAACTGGACTGAGTGGGCTGGGGCGAACTCCGTGTTGGGGTAGGTGACATTGGTGTTCTGGCCGAGAGGACTGACGGAGGCGGGGTCCAGGTACAGTAGCACACCCCCTGCACCCCGCGACTCAGCGTTGTGGACCTGTGCAGCCGAGGAGGACGTGTGCTCAGTGAATGCATCGCAATACATGACTGTCTCTTTCATGCGTAGGATCTCTTATAGATTCCTTCAGAATCCTTATAAACAATTGTTGCGAGTTACAATTAAGTCTTTCATGTACATGAAATGGACGATGCTTCGATACATTTTAAACCATTATCAAGTAGCCAGTGACTAAAAAAAAAAGAGTCATTACTTCCTGGACCCTGAATAGTGAGTGAGCAGTCCAAGCCAAGTGAAGTCGTTCTGAAGATTAAACCATTTTAAAATATATTGGAAGATGCAAGAATCTGCATAAACAAAACTCGGGCTAAGAATCATGTTAGTGATATAGTTAAAAGGGACGTATCATGAAGGTGGCAGAGAACCAACTTATGATTCCTATCATTACAGGAAAGAGAGTTATAAGTGTAAAAGTCTATTTTTTTGTTTAGAATTCTATTGAAAAGGGCCGACCAGCTTTACCTGTGGAAAAACCCACGTTTTCCATGTATGTAAGCCTAAGAGGTGAGGAAGGAGGGAATGGAGGGGCACCTTAGGTGCCACAGGGCAAGTATCGAGTCCCCGGGGCACCCGGGCATTCACACTAGGATATTTGTGTGGGTCAGCCGCGGACATTCGCATGAGAATAAAGGCGCGCGATAATTTCTAATTGGGGCATTAGTTACGGGACCCTAAGTTCTATGCCATACTATACTGTAGATCACTGACTCAGTTGATCGGGTGTAGTTAGAAATCTGGAAGGCAGTGAGGCGAGGAATTTCTACATCGGGCTCCCTAAATCCTCCAAGTAAGCCAGAAAAGGTACTTTATATGTCAAGATTTGCACATGTCTGTAATACACAAGTACTTTTTGTGGGACAGTGGGACTGGAATTTTCTACAGACCACATCCAGAGATGTCAATTAGTCTACTATTGGAAAGCACAGTCCCTAACCATTGTTAAGTTAGGTTCGGGATGACTGGTACTTAGCGTGAATTTGACTGACGACATGATTAATTAATTAGTGTCAGTTAGATAAAGACCCTTTTATCGACATTACTATTGTAGAAGAAAAGGCAAAATGAGCAGGAAATAGAATAAACATCTAAAATATCAGTGACAGGAAGAGAAATATGAACTAAGTTGCTTTAAAGAATATGTTAGTGTGAGAAGTTATAGCGAATGATGTTATCAAGTTTCTGTAAATAAAATCATACTGAGGGCAAAGTTCAGGTCTTTCACTGATAAAAATGTTAGTTTTGCATAATATTACTCAGAGTTTGTGAACTTGTTTTAGCCGAGATACGCGAAAGAAACCAGGAATTATACATGTATAAGGAGAGCATGAAGGAAGAGAGAAAACAGAACACTTCTCTTAACTGACTGCTGATAGTTGGAAGAGTAATAAATTTAGATTGGATATTAGTGTCAGGGGAAAGAAATTGGTATGTAGATTTTCAATAAGATCTAAACTTGCAAGACTGAACAAAATTATTGAAAAACGAGAAAGGGTTTGAAGAGACTTGAGACACGAAGCCAGAGAGAGGGAGAGGGGAGAGAGCGAGAGAGAAAGAGAGAGAGAGAGAAAGAGAGAGAGAGAGAGAGAGAGAGAGAGAGAGAGAGAGAGAGAGAGAGAGAGAGAGAGATTATTAACATACTGAAGCCAGAGAAGAGGACGTGCACTATCAGTGAGAAGTAAAATAGTTCTAAAAAATCTCGTATAAAAGCGAGAAACAACAGGGAATATTGAACAGCCTCAAGCAACGCAAAAGGTTGAAGAATATTATTTAACATGAAAAAGAATTAAGAATGAATCCAAGTGAAGCTCAATAAGATTAAGAAAGACATCAGTAAGAAAAAAGGACATATTACCTTTGTAACTTGGTCATAATTGTGACCGGATCTAGTTGATTACCGCTGTAACTTGTTCAGCTATCAAAACTTTGGAGTCCAGTCCCTGGACCCATTATGTACCTCTGTAATCTTTTGACTACCGCCCACAGGATGGGTATGGGGTGACTACCGCCCACAGGATGGGTATGGGGTGCATAATAAAGATATTAAACTAACTATTAAACTAACTCATAAAGTCATCAGGAGGAACATTTGAAAATAGACATCCGACATTACATGAAGACTGAATATTCTCCAGGTGGGGGATGTGAATATTCTCCAGGTGGGGGATGGTCGCTCTCTTTCAAGGAACCCCGAAAGTGACGAAGGTGAGCAGGAGAAAAAGATCCAAGAAAAGGAGTGAGGCAAGGAAAAAAGAGAGCGAGAGCCTCTAGTGGAGAAAATTACACGGAATCGTTCCAAAACATGAATGTCAAACTGCAAAAGTTAGAATAAGTTCCTAGCTTGAGAGTAAAACTTATCTGTACAGAATCAAGAGGGATATCGAGACAAACTGTTACAAACTTTAAAATGCTACTTTTTTTATGATAAGAGTACCTTATTGCCCCTGTACATGCCGCCGTATCTGATGAGGACGATGGCCCCAGCCACAGAAATGTTGATGGATTCCAGGTACTGGAAGTCCTCATCGCGACCCAAGAAGGCATACACCACATTGCCCTGCCACAACATGCAAGAAACATACGTGCAGGCCTTTATTATTATTATTATTATTATTATTATTATTATTATTATTATTATTATTATTATTATTATTATTATTATTATTATTATTATTATTATTATTATTATTATTATTATTATTATTATTATTATTATTATTATTATTATTCTTGAGAGTTATTGTTATTAAACATTATAATTAATCAACTGGGAAAAAACGATAAATGCCTATGGATCAGATAATTCTCTGAGAATGGGAGGGACTCAGGTTCGATCTAAGGAAGAAGCAGGTGAATGTCAAGCTGTGGGAGGCTAAAAAATACACAGTGGGCAGTGGTGAGAGGTTAGTACATGCACAGTGAACAGTGGTGGGAGGCTAGAATATACTCAGTGGGCAGTGGTGAGAGGTTAGTACATACATAGTGAGCAGTGGTGGGAGGCTAGAATATACTCAGTGGGCAGTGGCGGGTTGGCTAGAACATATACAGTGGGTAGTGGTGAGAGGTTAGTACATACACAGTGATATGATATTAGTACATAACCAGAGTGTAGTGGAGGGAGGTTAGTATATACATAGTGGGCAGTGGTGGGAGGTTAGTAAATACATAGTGGGCAGTGGTGGGAGGTTAGTACATACACAGTGGGCAGTGGTGGGAGGTTAGTACATACACAGTGGGCAGTGGTGGGAGGTTAGTACATACACAGTGGGCAGTGGTGGGAGGTTAGTACATTCACAGTGGTGGGAGGTTAGTACATACACAGTGGTGGGAGGTTAGTACATAGACAGTGGGCAGTGGTGGGAGGTTAGTACATAGACAGTGGACAGTGGTGGGAGGTTAGTACATACACATTAGTGGGAGGTTAGTACATACACAGTTGGCAGTGGTGGGAGGTTAGTACATACACAGTGGGCAGTGGTGGGAGGTTAGTACATACACAGTGGGCAGTAGTGGGAGGCTAGTACATACACAGTGGGCAGTGGTGGGAGGTTAGTACATACACAGTGGTGGGAGGTTAGTACATACACAGTGGGCAGTGGTGGGAGGTTAGTACATACACTGTGGTGGGAGGTTAGTACATACACAGTGGTGGGAGGTTAGTACATACAGTGGTGGGAGGTTAGTACATACACAGTGGGCAGTGGTGGGAGGTTAGTACATACACTGTGGTGGGAGGTTAGTACATACACAGTGGTGTGAGGTTAGTACATACACAGTGGTGGAAGGTTAGTACATACACAGTGGTGGGAGGTTAGTACATACACAGTGGTGGGAGGTTAGTACATACACAATGGTGGGAGGTTAGTACATCCACAGTGGTGGGAGGTTAGTACATACACAATGGTGGGAGGTTAGTACATACACAGTGGTGGGAGGTTAGTACATACAGAGTAGGCAGTGGTGGGAGGTTAGTACATACAGAGTAGGCAGTGGTGGGAGGTTAGTACATACAGAGTAGGCAGTGGTGGGAGGTTAGTACATACAGAGTAGGCAGTGGTGGGAGGTTAGTACATTTTTTTTTTTTTTTTTTTTTTTTTTTTTTTTTTTTTTTTTTTTTTTTTTTTTTTTTTTTTTTTTTTTTTTTTTTTTTTTTTTTTTTTTTTTTTTTTTTTTTTTTTTTTTTTTTTTTTTTTTTTTTTTTTTTTTTTTTTTTTTTTTTTTTTTTTTTTTTTTTTTTTTTTTTTTTTTTTTTTTTTTTTTTTTTTTTTTTTTTTTTTTTTTTTTTTTTTTTTTTTTTTTTTTTTTTTTTTTTTTTTTTTTTTTTTTTTTTTTTTTTTTTTTTTTTTTTTTTTTTTTTTTTTTTTTTTTTTTTGGCGTCCCTCCGACTTCCAAAATGTCTTTCCCGACCCGTCCGCGATAATCACCTGCGAGGAGAAGGGGACATATTGCTGAAGGAGACAGTATCTTGATTCACCAGCAAGAAGTGTCATAGCTGTATCCGGATACAAGAAATAATGAGTGGAAGTGATAAGAACCTTCAGTACATGTCATGTGAGAGAGTGTGTTAAGAACCAGTGACTGTGGAAACACGGTAACACGAATTGTGACTAAAATATGAGTCTCAGTGGTTAAAAAATAGTGGGAGCGTTGTGCCTAAAACGAAAAAAAAAGATGCTGTGTTTATGTCGAGCAGCCATAAGGGTCAGCTCAGTAGGTTCAATGACGTAAGGGTCAGTTCCTAGAGGGACAGTGCCTGTATATTACAAAACGGTACAGTGTCATTATAAGCTTTAAATACGAAATTTTAATAAGGACAATATCCTTAAATTCCTGGAAGACAATGTTATATTAAGTAATAATAAAGATTGCCTTAATAATAAAGATCCTACTTAACAGAGTTTTTAAGGTACCTTCACAATAATTGGGATAAAGTCCCCACGGATATAGTGTACTTCGACCTCTAGATGACATTCGTCTAAGTACCATAAATTAAATTACGAAGCAAACGAAAATCTCATAGCATAAGGGACAATCTTTATAACACGAGCAGTGATTCACTTATTGGCAGGAAGCAGCGAGCAGTTTTAAATGACGAAGTGTCTGAGTGGAGAAACTTGACAAACAGGGGTCAGTCCATGGTCCAGCACCAACAAGTTTTTTATGATGCTCTTAATCAGTCACTCAGGGGATCATCTCCACATGGATTTTGCTGATGAAAAAATAAGCATCCATGGAAAACCTGGAGGATAGGTGGAGAAGTAGAAGTGAGACTGAGAGAGAGATAAGGGTGGATGAGAGCGAGAAAGGGGGGAAAGGAAAGGGTCAGCGGAGAATAGCCTCACCTCGTTGGTCTTGTTGCGGTCCGGGTATGAGAGCAAGACAGTGTAGGGGAGGAGGTGAACTTGGTCAAGACCTTGTTCCTGCCACTGTTCAGCCACCCACTGGGCCTGCTGCGTATCAACATCTGTGCCAGCAGTGTGAGGCTCGGAGGTCAGGTACCTGAGGAGTAGAGGGACTTAGCGAAATCAGTTTAAGGTATTTATCTAAAAGGTCGAATTCTCCTTGTAAGCTTCTTTTGATGTTTACTGAAAGGAATTCAATTATGTAGTGAGTCCTCTTCCAATTACTTTAACAAATTAATTAGATGAGCAAATTCATTTTACTTGTGCAAACACTCAACGTTTAATTACTGATCAGTAGCCCTGACACGTGTACTGGGTAACGGACACAATAAAATTTGAAGAGACTAATGAAATACTTTAAGAAAACAAACCTTACAGAATTCTAACGATGTAAAATCCTGCTTTAAAAGTCTCTTAAATTATGTAAGACTTCATAGCAAGCAGCCAGGAGGAGAGGATGGGTGGGCTGTGTATTCCTAAGTTGTGAATGAGTGTTGTAAAGAGTAGGAAGATGCAATACGATTATTATTATTATAATCAAAAGAAGCGCTAAACCACAAGGGTTATACAATGCAATACGATGACTGGAACAATACAGTGTAATAATGCTGCTAGAATTACCGACAGTATTTATTAAGTAAAAATGCACAAGTGCCACAGTAAAATGTTACATTGAACTCTTGTCCTTTTACTTAACATGGAACAATATACACAAATAACCCGCACAAAGGAGAGAGAAGGAGCTTACGACGACGTTTCGGTCCGACTTAGACCATTTACAAAGTCACAGTGTGACGTCGTCGTAAGCTCAAGCTCCTCCTCTTTCCTATGTGCGGGTTATTTTTGTATAAAGAGTGTTGTATAGTGCCACACGTAAACCTAATTCATAAAACAAAGAAACATACAATGGTGACAGAGAAAGAATTACACTTGGTAAAAGCAATTACCTGACAAACAGAAGGCAGAGGATCCCAAGGGAATTTGGAAACATCAAGACAAAAAAAAAAAGTAACTCTTTAAGAATAGGTCCTACAGACACTGGTATTGATGATGCATGTAAATGATCTTCCAGGGCGGAGAGTCCTTCATATTGATGCCTGAGCACGTAAAAAGACAGTTAACTCCAAGAAATTTTAATAAGAATTGAATAATTTGAAAGAATAGTTCAACAAGTAATCGCTTCAGAAAGTCATCTCGGGATGTAATTTGAGGCAATCATTGAGAAGAGTTCTCACACATGTCAACAAATGCGAGTGAGTTTCACTCAATCAGTTTGGAACTTCAGGAAGATAACACTGGAATGTGGATATCATTAATAACGGCCACATATATTTTTTGAAGGATAGCTTGATTACGTAGGCTTCCCTTTATTGCCCTGCCGAATTCAGTTACTTGTATTGTCCTCATTACTTTTAGATTCAAAGTCAAAACATTAATTACTTTTCCTATATTTCTTGCATTGTTTATGAATTACATAACGACAAATTAAGCCAACTCCCCAATCTGCAAGACCTTGATTAAGGCTGTAAATACTGCAAGCAGACCTCAGAGGCGTTTATCATTAGAAGCAAGACAATCATTGCACCTCATAAAAATTCTTCCCTTCAAAATTAGAATATCTTTTTTTTAAATATTACACATATGGTGCATTTTGTTCCACATGTTTCTTTGAGTTTAAATCTGGTACAGAAGCACATTGAACATTTGAAACTTGTTATAAGCGTTTGACACTTAGAAAAATCTGTCCTAGGAATACATTATATTGGATCCGCAAAATTATGGTACGAGCAACGTGTAGCTGACAGATGGACGGCTCTGGCATCAAGCAGTGAAGTATTTAAGGGCTCACTTAGTTCAGAAAATTAAAAAAATTATGGAAACGCGAATTTTCAATATTTTTCATTATTTTATTTACAGTTGAATTAGACTTAAAATTCTATACAATTCTATAAGGATTTTTTGTTTTGTTTTTGGATATTATTGATATAGTTTCTTGATATCTTTTATATAGTTTTTGTTATAGTTGGCAAAACATGATAAATTGGTACCCACACTACTGAAAATTAATAAAAAAATATTTCTTATTCAGATACACCATGATTTACAGTTTGAAGCTGATCGGAAGAACCATTCGCTAGTTATTACATGCGAAACAACTTGCTCAGTAAAGCTGGCAAATTGATATTTAGACAACTCAGAGTGAGTGACAAGCTATGGTTTAATAAAGCTTATCAATGGTAAAAGTTTGAAGCAGATCACAAAAGGCATTCTTTAGTAATTAATATGATTGCAACGATTCCATTTTTTTTAACCATTTGGGAAAAAAAAAAAACTTTGCTCGTATTATAACAGAATGCATCGTCAATAATATTTTGGGCCAATCAGAAGAATCATTCTTTATTTATTGAAGAAAAAATGAAGATCACTGTTTATTCAATAAAATTATCAAATTGGGACCTATGCCATCCACTTGCAGCGCGAGTCTTGTGTTCAGGAAACCACAAAAGTGGTGAAAATTTGAAGCCGATCAGATGAGTCATTCTCCAGTTATGTCACAGAATCCACCGATTCCAACTTTTTTCTTCAAATTACTACATCAAATACACGCAAGCGAGACTTAATAGGTACTATCCTGGCGATGAGATGCGTCAACGAGAGAGAGAGAGAGAGAGAGAGAATTATCATGGGGAGCACTAAACCCGTAGGGATTATACAACGCCTGTTGGGGGGTATGGAAGGTATTCTGGCTCAATTCAGGGAACCGGATCCCAGATCCAATTCCCTAGATCAAGAGCCCCTCACCAGCGTCAAGGAACCTCCCTTGAGGGGAAGAGAGAGAGAGAGAGAGAGAGAGAGAGAGAGAGAGAGAGAGAGAGAGAGAGAGAGAGAGAGAAATTTCTATACATCCCATTCCTCTGTTAACATTAATATATATTTGTTTCTGATCAATATAAATGATTTGTTTTAGTAATTAATATGTGATGCTGAAGTCCTGCTCTTCCACTAATGAAACTCACAGTTCATTTATCTGCCTCATGAACAACACTTTATATACAACAAACATATACGATTTTAACTTAGTTCTAGAACGCATATTTTTGTTTCAGGGTTAAAATTTATTGTAATTATTGATGTATTTGTTCAGCTGCATATCGTTATTTTTATTACTAGAGATAACATTATTTTTGAATTATGAATTCAGGTTTTTATTGAATTATATATAGGGATCACTTGATTCTGTGACTCAATTTTGTGTGTGTACTCACATAATTGTGGTTGCAGGGGTCAATTCATAGCTCCTGGCCCCGCCTCTTCACTGGTCGCTACTAGGTTACTCTTCCTGCTCCATGAGCTTTATCATACCTCTTCTAAAAGCTATATATGGATCCTGCCTCCACTACATCACTTCCCAGACTATTCCACCTCCTCGGGACTAGTCTCCTTGGAAACCTTTGCACTTTCTCTAATTTATTGACATGCTTAATCAGGTGTGAGTTTCAAACTGGTGTGTGTGTTTGTGTGAATGTGTTTGTGTGTGTATGTGTGTTTGTGTGTGGGTGTACTCATTTTTGTGACTGCACAGGATGAATCTCAGTTCTGAACCCCGTCTCTCAACTGGATGTAGCCGAGTTCATTCAAGGCCTGATGGCCTCTATCATACTTATTCTAAAGCTGTGTACGGAGTCTGCATCCACCACCTATTCATCTAGATCATTTCACTTTCTGACTACACTGACACTAGAGAAACATGTCCCAATCACCTATAAATTATTTCTTCATTTAATTTTAGCTGTTTCAAAACATTCTTGTCTCAGCCTCGCCCTGACTTTCCCTGTTCAGTCTTTCAGTTTTCTTATTGTATTCATCATAACCATATTTCCTCATACAATCCCCTACATAGGATAACTTGGGAAACACCGAAATATTATACATAACAAAAAATCAAACGAAGTGTCCGAATTGAAACAAAACCAATCCGAATACGTCAAAATAGAAATGGACTCCTTGATGCGATTTTGAAAATCCGTTAGGAAGAAATACATCCCAGCACTAGAATGAAAATTTCAATGGCCTATTCATTCACCGGTTGATGCTAGCACACAACTACATCTTGCACAAGTATTGTTATTGAAGATCTCAGATGAAGATCAAAATATACAATCACATTTTACGGTTTCCTTAACCATGTTGGCTTCTTAAGTCCATATATATATATATATATATATATATATATATATATATATATATATATATATATATATATATATATATATATATACCAAAACCTAGTGCAGAACTGGCCTACAGAGTCAAACTGGGATGGTCCCATCACTGAAAAGATGCTTGCCAACATGCTTAGGGGTGTAACATCAGACAGGGAGACTGCCCGTCTCCTAGCTGTGAGTGCACGTCACTTTGGCGACTTCCTCCAAACAGTTCCCATTTCGGCGATAGGAACAAGCCTCGACCCTAAGACCCTCCGTATTGCAGCGGCTCTGCACCTTGCTGCCCCAATTCACACGGAATATACGTGTATTTGCGGCGATGCGCAAGCCGACCAATATAGTCTACATGGTCTAAACTGTTCCAAAACCAAGGGCTGGCATGCAAGACACAATGAAGTCAACGACATCATAAAGAGAACCCTTGCTTCAGCTGGATGCCCAGCCGAGATAGAGCCACGATCACTAGCAGCCAATAATACCCACAACCCAGCAAACCGCCCCGACGAGATCCCCATCTATCCTTGGAAGAATGGCATGGGACTATACCTGTGTGTCGACACTAGCTGACAACTACATCCTTCACAGTGTCGGGCGACAGGGAGGAGCTGCTGACCACAGGGAGGAGTACAAGATCGGCAAGTACAGGGACATAAGCCAACAGTATCAATTTGTCCCAGTGGGATCAGAGACCGTGGGAGCATGGGGAAAAAATGCAACACATTTCCTTAAAGAACTGGGTTCCAGACTCATCAAGACCACCAGGGACCCAAGTGCAGCCACTTTCATGTTCCAGCGCCTCAGCGTAGCCATCCAGAGGAGAAATGCATGCTGCATACTGGGTTCGCGTCCGGCTTCGGAGGAGCTGAAGGAGATTCATAATCTTTGATATATTGTACCAATGTATTCATGTTCATGTTTGTGTTTTCTGTCAATGTATTCTGTCTATTAATACAGCATTTATATAATATATATAGGGGGTGGTAGGAGAAGAAAATATTCAAACAGCTCCGGGGAGAACCTCGAGTTTTCCCTGAGGTACGTTTATTGTCTTCTCTGAGGATGAGGCTCCCCAGTAAAGTTCTAGAGGTGGTACCTCCCTATATTATATATATATATATATATATATATATATATATATATATATATATATATATATATATATATATATATATATATATATATATATATATATATATATATATATATATATATATATATATATATATATATATATATATATATATATATATATATATATATATATATATATATATATATATATATATATATATATATATATATATATATATATATATATATATATATATATATATATATATATATATATATATATATATATATATATATATATTCTATGGGGTCCACTTCTGGTGTAAATTGTGGGACCCATAGCCTCGGAGAAGTGGATAAAAAGGCTTTAAGGAAGAATATTTGGATTTCTTCCAGAATCCATTTGAATATTCCACTTCCTCTACCACCCCATCTTTTCATTTTTTTTTACCAATAGGTATATTTTATTACATAATATGGTACAGAAGATTTAAGAGATACATTGTTGATATAAAGATGGCATATACAGTACATGAGGTGCGAGAGATACATGTTTAGTATATGTTGTTACATATATATATATATATATATATATATATATATATATATATATATATATATATTAATATATAGGTTAAATTGGTAAATTAGCAAGAACTCATTTAAAATTAAGAACTTTGTAAAATTTTCTCTTATACGTTTAAAGATATATTATTTTTATTTATATTAATGTAAAAATTAATTATTTTGTACCAAAAGAACCTTGGAAAACTTACCCAACCTTATTATAACAAGCTCAATTTAATTTAGCTTAATCTTACTAAATATATTTTAGATAAGTTTACAGTAATTTAATAATAAACAAACACAATGAAATTTATTTTTTTCGTTAGATTCAGAACGATTTTCGAGAAATTATTGCATACACAAGTTTTCGCTTAACTTATTCGGCAAGAAGTACCAGTCACACAAGAGGCACCAGTCACACAAGAGACACCAGTCACACAAGAGGCACCAGTCACACAAGAGGCACCAGTCACACAAGAGGCACCAGTCACACAAGAGGCACCAGTCACACAAGAGACACCAGTCACACAAGAGGCACCAGTCACACAAGAGGCACCAGTCACACAAGAGGCACCAGTCACACAAGAAGCACCAGTCACACAAGAGGCACCAGTCACACAAGAGGCACCAGTCACACAAGAGGCACCAGTCACACAAGAGACACCAGTCACACAAGAGGCACCAGTCACACAAGAGGCACCAGTCACACAAGAGACACCAGTCACACAAGAGACACCAGTCACACAAGAGGCACCAGTCACACAAGAGGCACCAGTCACACAAGAGACACCAGTCACACAAGAGGCACCAGTCACACAAGAGACACCAGTCACACAAGAGACACCAGTCACACAAGAGACACCAGTCACACAAGAGACACCAGTCACACAAGAGGCACCAGTCACACAAGAGGCACCAGTCACACAAGAGACACCAGTCACACAAGAGGCACCAGTCACACAAGAGACACCAGTCACACAAGAGGCACCAGTCACACAAGAGACACCAGTCACACAAGAGGCACCAGTCACACAAGAGACACCAGTCACACAAGAGGCACCAGCCAGAAAAGAGGCACCAGTCACACAAGAGGCACCAGTCACACAAGAGGCACCAGTCACACAGGAGGCACCAGTCACACAAAAGGCACCAGTCACACAAGAGGCACCAGTCACACAAGAGGCACCAATTACACAGGAGGCACCAGTCACACATGAGGCACCAGTCACACATGAGACACCAGTCACACAAGAGGCACCAGTCACACAAGAGGCACCAGTCACACAAGAGGCACCAGTCACACAAGAGGCACCAGTCACACAGAGGCACCAGTCACACAAGAGGCACCAGTCACACAAGAGGCACCAGTCACACAAGAGGCACCAGTCACACAAGAGGCACCAGTCACACAAGAGGCACCAGTCACACAAGAGGCACCAGCCACAAAAGAGGCACTAGTCACACAAGAGGCACCAGTCACACAAGAGGCACCAGTCACAGAGGAGGCACCAGTCACACAAAAGGCACCAGTCACACAAGAGGCACCAGTCACACAAGAGGCACCAGTTACACAGGAGGCACCAGTCACACATGAGGCACCAGTCACACATGAGACACCAGTCACACAAGAGGCACCAGTCACACAAGAGGCACCAGTCACACAGGAGGCACCAGTCACACAAGAGGCACAAGTCACACAAGATGCACCAGTCACACAAGAGGCACGAGTCACACAAGAGGCACCAGTCATACAAGAGGCATCAGTCACACAGGAGGCACCAGTCACACAGCAGGCACCAGTCACACAAGAGGCACCAGTCACACAAGAGGCACCAGTCACACAAGAGGCACCAGTCACACAAGAAGCACCAGTCACACAAGAGGCACCAGTCACACAAGAGGCACCAGTCACACAAGAGGCACCAGTCACACAAGAGGAACCAGTCACACAAGAGGCACCTGTCACACAGGAGGCACCAGCCGCACAAGAGGCACCAGTCACACAGGAGGCACCAGCCGCACAAGAGGCTCCAGTCACACAAGAGACACCAGTCACACAAAAGGCACCAGTCACACAAGAGGCACCTGTCACTCAAGAGGCACCAGTCACACAAGAGGCACCAGTCACACAGGAAGCACCAGTTACACAAGAGGCACCAGTCTCAAAGGAGGCACGCGTCACACAAGAGGCACGCGTCACACAAGAGGCACCAGTCACACAAGAGGCACCAGTCACACAAGAGGCACCAGTCACACAAGAGGCACGCGTCTTACAAGAGGCACCAGTCACACAAGAGGCACCAGTCACACAAGAGGCACCAGTCTAAGGAGGCACGCGTCACACAAGAGGCACCAGTCATATAGGAAGTACCAGTCACATAGGAGGTAATCTGTGCAGCTCATCACCTGGAGGCTCCGGCAGGCAGCCAAGGAGCTCAAGATGAAGTACGTAATTATAAGAAGAGTTGAGTACCAGTTCGTCTTCGTTCTTCTGGATTACGAAGCTTACACTAGACGTTTACAACCTTCCTCAAGGCTAACACCTAATGTAAATACATATGGAGGAACATAACACAAACGCTGAAAAGAAATACGTACGGTGTGTGTACTCACCTAGTTGTTGTACTCACCTAGTTGTGGTTGCAGGGGTCGAGACACAGCTCCTGGCCCCGCCTCTTCACTGGCCGCTACTGGGTCACTCTCCCTGCGCCATGAGCTTTATCATACCTCTTCTTAAAGCTGTGTATGGAACCTGCCTCCACTACATCGCTTCCTAAGCTATTCCACTTCCCGACTACTCTGTGACTGAAGAAATACTTCCTAACATCCCTGTGATTCATCTGAGTCTTCAACTTCCAACTGTGTCCCCTTGTTGCTGTGTCCCATCTCTGGAACATTCTGTCTCTGTCAACCTTGTCAATTCCTCTCAGTATTTTATATGTCGTTATCATGTCCTCCCTATCTCTCCTGTCCTCCAGTGTCGTCAGGTCGATTTCCCTTAACCTCTCCTCGTAGGACATACCCCTTAGCTCCGGGACTAGTCTTGTTGCAAACCTTTGCACTTTCTCTAGTTTCTTTACGTGCTTGGATAAATGTGGGTTCCAAACTGGTGCTGCATACTCCAGTATGGGCCTAACGTACACAGTGTACAGGGTCCTGAACGATTTTGTATTAAGATGTCGGAATGCTGTTCTTAGGTTTGCTAGGCGCCCGTATGCTGCAGCAGTTATTTGGTTGATGTGCGCCTCAGGAGATGTTCCTGGTGTTATACTCACCCCAAGATCTTTTTCCTTGATTGAAGTTTGTAGTCTCTGGCCCCCTAGACTGTACTCCGTCTGCGGTCTTCTTTGCCCTTCTCCAATCTTCATGACTTTGCACTTGGTTGGGTTGAACTCCATGAGTCAATTGCTGGACCAGGCTTGCAGCCTATCCAGATCCCTTTGTAGTTCTGCCTGGTCCTCTTCCGATTGAATTCTTCTCATCAACTTCACATCATCTGCAAACAGGGACACTTCGGAGTCTATTCCTTCCGTCATGTCGTTCACAAACACCAGAAACAGCACCGGTCCTAGGACTGACCCCTGTGGAACCCCACTCGTCACCGGCGCCCACTCTGACACCTTGCCACGGACCATGACTCGCTGCTGTCTTCCTGACAGGTATTCCCTGATCCATTGTAGTGCCTTCCCTGTTATCCCTGCCTGGTCCTCCAGCATCTGCACTAATCTCTTGTGTGGGACTGTGTCAAACGCCTTCTTACAGTCCAAGAATATGCAATCTACCCACCCCTCTCTCTCTTGTCTTACTGCTGTCACCCTGTCATAGAACTCCAGTAGGTTTGTGACACAGGATTTCCCATCCCTGAAACCGTGTTGGCCGTCGTTGATAAGCTCATTCCTTTCTAGGTGCTCCACCACTCTTCTCCTGATAATCTTCTCCATGACCTTGCATACTATACATGTCAGTGACACTGGTCTGTAGTTTAGTGCTACGTTTCTGTCTCCTTTTTTAAAAAATGGAACTACATTTGCTGTCTTCCATACCTCTGGTAGTTGCCCTGTTTCGATAGACGTGTTGAAGATTGTTGTTAGGGGTACACATAGCTCCTCTGCTCCCTCTATCAGGACCCATGGAGAAATGTTGTCCGGCCCCATCGCCTTTGAGGTATCTAGCTCGCTTAGTAGCCTCTTCACTTCCTCCTCAGTTGTGTGTATCGTGTCCAGCACCTGATTGTGTACCCTACCTCTCCTCCTTTCTGGAGGCCCTTCTATTTCCTCTGTGAACACCTCTTTGAATCTCATGTTGAGCTCCTCACACACTTCGTGGTCATTTCTTGTGACCTCCCCTCCTTCCTTCCTCAGCCTGATCACCTGGTCCTTGACTGTTGTTCTCCTCCTGATGTGGCTGTACAGCAGCTTTGGGTCAGATTTTGCTTTCGCTGCTATGTCATTTTCGTATTGTCTTTGGGCTTCCCTTCTTACCTGTGCATATTCATTTCTGGCTCTACGACTGTTCTCCTTATTCTCCTGGGTCCTTTGCCTTCTATACTTCTTCCATTCCCTGGCACACTTGGTTTTGGCTTCCCTGCACCTTTGGGTGAACCATGGGCTCATCCTGGCTTTTTCGCTTTTCCTGTTACCCTTGGGTATAAACCTATCCTCAGCTTCCGTGCAAATTGTTGTCATATATTCCATCATCTCGTTTACCTACTTCCCTGCCAGCTCTCTGTCTGTCTGGTTGCTGAGGTCGATTTCACAGCTCCTGGCCCTGTGTCTTGGCTGGTCGCTACTAGGTCAACTCTCTCTGTGATCTATGAGCGTCATCGTATCTCTTCTTAAAGCTGAGTATGGACCTTGCCTTCACTTTATCACTCTCCAGATTGCTTCACTGTTTACTCACTTAGTTGTAGTTGCAGGGGTCGATTCACAGCTCCTGGCCCCGCCTCTTCACTGGCCGCTACTAGGTTACTCTTCCTGCTCCATGAGCTTTATCATACCTCTTCTAAAAGCTATATATGGATCCTGCCTCCACTACATCACTTCCCAGACTATTCCACCTCCTGACCACTCTGTGACTGAAGAAATACTTCCTAACATCCCTGTGATTCATCTGAGTCTTCAACTTTCAACTGTGTCCCCTTGTTGCTGTGTCCCATCTCTGAAACATCCTATCCCTGTCCATATTGTCGATTCCTCTCAGAATTTTATACGTCGTTATCAAATATTCCCTATCTCTTTTGTCCTCCAGTGTCGTCAGGACACTGGAGCTAGCTCCGGAACTAGTCTTGTTGAAAACCTTTGCACTTTCTCTAATTTCATTACGTGCTTTGCTAGGTGTGGGTTCCAAACCGGTGCTGCATACTCCAATGTAGGCCTAACGTACACTATGTACAGGGTCCTGAACGATTCCTTATTGAGAGTTCGGAATGGTATTCTTAGGTTTGCTAGGCGCCCGTATGCTGCAGCAATTATTTGGTTGATGTGAGCCTCAGCAAATGTGCCCGGTGTTATACTCCACCCCAAGATCCTTTTCCTAGAGTGAGGTTTGTTGTCTCTGGCTCCTAGACTGTACTCCGTCTGCAGTCTTCTTTGCCCTTCCCCATTCTTTATGACTTTGCACTTGATGGGGTTGAACTTCAGGAGCCAGTTTCTGGACCAGGCCTGCAGCCTGTTCAGATCCCCGTGAATTTCTGCCTAGTCCTCGTTCGATTGAATTTTTCTCATCAACTTCACATCATCTGCAAACAGGGACACTTCTGAGTCTATTCCTTCAGTCATGTCGTTCACATATACCAGAAACAGCACCGGTCCTTGGATTGACCCCTGTGGAACCCCTCTCGTCACAGGTTCTCACTCTGACACCGCATCACGTACCATGATTCGCTGTTGTCTTCCCGACAGGTATTCCCTAGTCCATTTTAGTGCCTTCCCTGTTATCAATGCCTGGTCCTCCAGCTTTTGCACTAATATCTTGTGTGGAACTGTATCAAACGCCTTCTTACTGTCCAAGAAAAGGCAGTCTACCCACCCCTCTCTCTGTCTTACTTCTGTCACTCCAGTAGGTTTGTGACAATATTTCCCGTCCCTGAAACCGTGCTGGTTGTCGTTGATAAGCTCATTCCTTTCTAGGTGTTCCACCACTCTTCTCCTGATAATCTTCTCCATGACTTTGCATACTATACATGTCAGTGACACTGGTCTGTAGTTTAATGCTTCGTGTCTGTCTCCTTTTTTAAAAATTGGGACTACATTTGCTGTCTTCCATACGTTTGAGGTATCTAGCTTGCTTAGCAGCCTCTTCACTTCTTTATCGGTTGTATGTATTGTGTCGGACACTTGATGGTGTACCCCACCTCTCCGTTTTTCTGGAGTCTCCTCTGTGAACACTTCTTTGAATCTCATGTTGAGCTCCTCACATACTTCGCGGTCGTTTCTTGTGACCTCCCCTCCTTCTTTCCTGAGCCTGATTACCTGGTTCTTGACTTGTTTTTCTCCTGATGTGGCTGTACAACAGCTTCGTGTCAGATTTGGCTTTCGCTGCTATGTCATTTTCGTATTGTGGTTGGGCCTCCCTTACCTGTGCATATTAATTTCTGTGACTGTTCTCCTTATTCTCCTAGGTCCTTTGCCTTCTATATTTCTTCCATTCTCTAGCATACTTGGTTTTGGCCTCTCTACATCTTTGGGTGAACCAAGAGCTCATCCTGGCTTTCTTGTTATTTCTGTTACCCTTGAGTACAAACCTCTCCTCAGCTTCCTTGCATATTGTTGTCACATATTCCATCATCTCGTTTACTGACTTCCCTGCCAGTTCTCTGTCCCACTGAACCCTGTGCAGAAAATTCTTCATCTCTTGTGGTTTGGCTTCATTCGTCCTGCCCTTCCTGCTTCCCTCTTCACTTGTAACTCTACTATGTTTTTGAAGCTCAGAACCACGTGGTCACTGGCCCCGAGGGGTCTTTCATATGTGATGTCCTCAATATCTGCACTATTCATTGTCCAGTCTTGCTGGTTCATCCTCTCCTCTCTCTCTGGTAGTGTCCGATACATAAGGTTTTCCAGTACCATCTCCATCATCTTAGCCCTCCACGTTTCTGGGTCCCCATGTGGCTCCAGGTTCTCCCAGTCAATTTCATTGTGATTGAAGTCACCCACAATCAACAGTTTTGCTTTGCTTGCATGAGCCCTTCTTGTCACTTCAGCCAGTGTTTCAACCATCGCTCCGTTACTCTCATCATACTCTTGCCTTGGCCTCCTGCTGTTCTGTGGTGGGTTATATATCACTGCAATTACCACCTTGGGACCTCCAAACTGAAGTGTTTCTATTATGTAGTCCCTTGCTTCCCCTCTGTCTCCTCTCTCCAGCTCATCAAAATCCCATTGATTTTTGATGAGCAGTGCCACTCCTCCACCCCCTCTGTTCCCTCTGTCTTTCCTCAGGATCTGATATCCCGTTGGAAAGATGGGATCTGTTATCATTCTTGTGAGAGTTGTGATGTCCAGTGATGTCTCTTTGATTCTTTCATGCCACTCCTCCCACTTATTCGTTATTCCATCATCAGTTTCTTCTCCAACACTGTACTGGGGGGTCTGTGGGGGTGGGGGTCCTGGCAGTGTGTCGTGTTTGGCTGTGGGGTTCTGAGGACGATTCTGTGTGTGCTTGTGCTTGTTGCTCTGCCCTGCTCTGGTTGTCCTCTGCTGACTCTGTCCTTGTCTCTCTGCCTAGCCCCTTTCGTTTCTGTGTCCTCTCCCTCAGCTGCTGTCTTCTCTTCTTGTTCTGTCGCATTCTTGGAACACCCTTTTGTATGTTGATGATTCCTTCAGCCGTAGTTTCTCTTGCAAGATCCTGTTGTACACTGTCTCTGTCTTGAAAATCAGTTTGACCAGCCGATTTCTTCCCTTCAGGTTCCCCCCTATTCTCTGAAAATTTACTGTCTCAATCATGTCCTCCTCACCTATTTCTTTGATGATGTTTTCAATCTCCTGTTTTTCTTTCTGCCCTCTTTCATTGTGTGTCCTCCTCTCGCTCTCCTGAAGCCCATGAATAAACACTGACTTCTCCCTCTCCTCCTCCCATTGCCTTTCCCTCTGTGTCTCTGGGCCCCATTTGGGACTCATTTTTTTCTGTAACTCTTGGTGGCATGGCTGTGCCTCTGCATGTGTAGACGAATGTAGACAGCCTGTACTGTCTGCATAGACAGCCTATGCTCTCTGCCAGCCGAGCAAAATGTAGCCAGTAAGCCTACATGCCTAGTTCTCATAGTTTCCACCAGGGGGCAGGCCTCTGGGTGGGTATGCCCAGACCTGCATCTCTCTCACTCTCTCAGCAGCCTTCACTCAGTCAACAGGCCTACTCCTCTCTCCCTCGCATGGACATGGCCCTCCCGGGCCATAGGCACAAACACACTGCCTGTGTACCCTCACGTTATCGCAAATAAAGTAAGAAGCCTCCGAAGCCTTTATCATTCATCCACCTCATGCATATAAATATCTACAATAATCAACTTTGTATATATGGGACATGTCACCTTTACCTTCTCCCCCCTCACTTACTATCCTTGCTTGGTGGACTGATAGGGCCTTAGCATAAGTCTTGTCTCCTTCTTTTCCATTGGGCTCCTCGTTCAGTAGGGTTGTACCTGCTTCAGATGCCATGTATCTTCTGGGCAATAGCCTGATAACTCGCTTCAGCATATTTATCTCATATTATAGGGCCTGTATCCTGGCTTCTGCAGCTTTGGCTTGCTACTCCCATTTCTTCTTCTCAGCCTCCATCCTCTTCTCCATTTTCATAGAAAGCTTACCTAGTGTTTGTATATGTGTGTGTGCGTGTGTTTTGTGGTGATGTTTTTGTCTCCTAGACTGAGGGACTGATTACATCATCTGCTGTCGCCTATATACACAGTTATTCTGCAATTGTGATGGACTGACTACCTCATCTTCTACGGGCATCTGTTTTTTTCCCTATATTGTATTGATAAATTCACTGGATGGCGAAATTTCTACAAAGCCAGCGGAAGTCTTCGGTCAGATGACCAAAAGCTCCAACTGTGGGTCATCATATGACTAAAACCCGTGTCAGGAAATACTTGTCTTGTTTCCTCACAAACATTATACCTAACTATCAACAGGCAGATTTGTTTGTGACTTGATAAAGCCCACTGTGTGGAAGACTGTCAATAAAGTATGGCATTAGACTGCACATGTGTCTGTTTTATCATCGTGTCAGTATTTTATATCATTTCTTTCCGTGATGTGGACAGGTTGTTACTATGGTTGGAGAATTGGTAGATGCAGTTCTGTGTGGACAAATGTAATGTTCTAATCCTGGGAAAAGAAAACTATGGCTCATATAAACTAAATAACAAAGATCTCAATCAAACTGAATGGGAAAAAGATTTAGGTTCTTCAATTACCAGTAATCTGAAACCATAACAACAGTGCATAAGTGTTCGCAATAAACTTTACAGAATTCTTGGCTTCACATCAAGAGGCATAGAAAATAGGAGTTCTCAGGTCATATTTCAGTTTTATAAAGCCTTGGTAAGGCCTTATTTAGACTGTGCTGCTCAGAGTTGGTTTTGATATAAAAGAATGGACATATATGCGCTGGAAAATACACATGACGAACTTGATTATATGTACTAAAAATATTCCCTACGAGGATAGGCTGAGGGCACTGATTTTGCACCCTTAGGAAGGC
The DNA here is from genome assembly GCA_009830355.1 of Cherax destructor. Classification (NCBI taxonomy): domain Eukaryota; kingdom Metazoa; phylum Arthropoda; class Malacostraca; order Decapoda; family Parastacidae; genus Cherax; species Cherax destructor. The sequence goes on from WNWK01001311.1 coordinate 151,373, forward strand.
GTAAAATTAGTGCGGATATGACTGGAGTGTACAAATGGAAAAGAAGAATATATAAAGGGGATATGAATAACGTGATGAAAGTATCTAACCTAGATAGGACTACCAGTAATGGATACAATTTAGCAATGGACAAAATTAGATTTAAAGTTGATATAGGAAAGCACTAGTGTGGAAATAACGTAGAGGATGAGTGGAACAAACTCCCGAGTAGCATTAATGAACTCTGGGTTGTTTAAAAATAAGATGGACATGTACACGAGTGGGTGTGAGTGGACCTGCCTAGTATGGGCTCTTCCCTTCTTATGTTCTTATGAGTGAACTGATGATGATCCTGTTAGTGGACGAGACATCTTGAAACACCATAACTCGCACATTGTGTCATTATCATCTAGTCATTGTCTTGTTGAGGCTGTACTTGTCATGTGGTGACTGTCCTTGTTGAATTGTGACTGTTCTTGTCTTGTCGTGTCTGTCCCTGTCTTGTTGTGATGATCCTTGTTATGTGGTGACTATCCTTGTTATGTTGTGATTATCCGTGACTTGTGATGACTATGCTTGTCTTGTTGCGACTGTCTTTGTCTAGTTGTGACCGATCTTGTCATGTGGTGACTATTCTTATCTTGTGACTGTATTTGTCTTGTTGCGTTTGTTCTTGTCCTGCTGCGACTGTCTTCATCTTCTTGTGACTGTCCTTGTCTTGCTGTGACTGTCTTCATCTTATTGTGACTGTCCTTGTCTTGGGGTTACTGTGTTTATCTTGTGGCTGTCCCTGTTTCGAGGCGACTGTCCCTGTCTTATAATGACTGTTCTTGTCACAACATTAATATCATGATCTGGGAGACGAGAGACGGGAACATCATAACGGAATAAAGACTTTGCTCTCTCTAAAGGGACACTCACTACATTTACATACGCATATTTGCTTAGCCTAATCGCTGATGAATATTAATAGGGTATTTCAGAGCAGATTACAAGTGTGGGCAAACAGGACGGATTTGCTTTTGTGTTGGGTGTAAAGAGTGGCGGATATTTATCGGATTAATCCGGATTGAGGTGTGTGTGAACTCACATATATGTATTCACCTATATGTAGTTGTAGGAGTCGAGTCACAGCTCCTGGCCCCGCCCCTTCGCTAGCCACTACTGGGCTCACTTTCTCCTGGTTTCGAAAAACTTATCGTGCCTCTTCTTAAAGCTGGGTGTGGATACTACCTCTGCCACTCCACTGTCCAGGTCGTTCAACTTATTGGCCACTTTAAAGCAGAAGAAAGATTTCCTAACATCCCTGTGATTTATCTGTGTTTTCAACTACCAGCTGTGTGTGTGTGTGTGTGTGTGTGTGTGTGTGTGTGTGTGTGTGTGTTTTATATACTGAAATTTTATATGGATAATGTGTCTCACCAAAGATGGTCTGCTCGATTTTCCCACCAAAGTTTTTTCTAATATCTGGAGTTTTTCTCTACCCAAATTTACTCACTGTCTGGTCTTTCCCTCTGCTCCCCAACTTTCATTACTAAATATTCGTGAGAATTGAACTCCAGTATCCACTGATTTTATTAATCTCATTAGTTTACGTTATCTGCAAGCAGTGATACAGAGGATTCTGCTCCTTGTTATACACATTATTATGGGGCGTATCATTCAAGCAACATTATTATAATATTCAAGTAAAGTACGAAGGCTATAAGGGTCACTTAGGCCTTTATAATAAAAAGAAGTTAGAAGAGTGGAGTTTGAGCAAAGGCGTAACGAGAAAGTCACAGTCTGTGCATTCAATCAGTCTCAGTTATGAAGTCAAAAGCGAATCTGTATTGATGTTGGAACACTGAGAGAGGAGGGCAGGCAGAGTGTGTTAAGGGCGTTGAAAGAAAGGTTAGAAGTGAAGTCAACGGAAACAATTTGACAAATTTTCCGAAACTGTCAACTTGACTTGACAATTACAGTTCAGCTGAACGCCACACTATTAGCTGACCTTGCGTTTGTGTGTTGTGTTCAATATGCAGTTGCTAAAGAACAGTTTCCTGCAAATGACAGCAGTCCACTGTTATTATCGTCTGTTTTTTTAACATATTTCTGCCTGTTTTTCGAATGCGTGGACCATTCCCAATTCTTGCTTGATCTCTATGACTTGAAAAACTCTCGCAGGTTTGGATGTAGTAGTCAAGATGTATTCTACCCATTTGTGGATGCCGGGTTTGAGACTCACCTAGCCCAGGCTCTTAACTGGTTCCCGTAGGTTACCCTGTTTCTTGCTTTGATTTGAGCTTTGAAGAGTTTCGAGAGTTTAGCTACTCTCGGAGCCCGGCCATGGGCCAGGCTCGTCTGGTGCTTGCCTGGTCTACTAGGCTGTTGATGCTGGAGGCCCGCTGCCCCACATATCCTTCACAGCCTGGTTGATCTGGCATCTGGTGAAGATACTTGTCCTTCTTCCTCTTGAAGGCTTCTACACTTGTTCCAGCCGTGTTTCTGATATCTTCTGGTAAGATGTTGAATAGTCTGGGACCCCGGATGTTGATACAGTGTTCCCTTATTGTCCCCACCGCACCCCTGCTCCTCACTGGGTTTATTTTACACTTCCTCCCATATCTCTCACCCCAGTATGTTGTTATGGCACTGCAGATTTGGGACCAGGCCCTCGAGTTCTTTCCAGGCATATATTATCATGTATCTCTCTCTCCTCCGCTCCATTGAGTACATGTTCAAGACTTGAAGGTGCTCCCAGTAATTTAGGTGCTTTACTGGCTCAATGTGAGCCGTAAATGATGTCTGTATTTGTTCCAACTCTGATATTTCTCCTGCTTTGAACGGGGCCGTCAGCACTGAGCAATATTCTAAGTGAGGGAGCACTAGCGATTTGAAGAGTGTCACCATCGGCATTATTTCCCTTGTTTTGAAAGTTCTCAATACCCACCCCGTCATCTTCCTGGCTGTTGTGATCTTTGTCTTGTTATGGTCTTTAAAAGAAAGGTCAGCTGACATAATTATTCCCAGGTCTTTTACGTGTTCTTTTTGTTCTATTTGGTGACCCTCTTGAGTTTTGTATATAGTGTTCCTTTTGAGTTCTTCATTCTTTCCATACCTAAGCAGCTGAAACTTATCACCATTGAACGTCATGTTGTTCTCCACTGCCCACTGGAAAACTCTGTTTATGTCCTCCTGTAATTTTTCAGTGTCCTCTACCGTAGTGACTTTCATGCTTATTTTAGTGTCATCTGCAAATGATGATCCAAAAGTGTGACGGGTGTTTTTATCTGTCTGCTATGAGGATGAGAAACAGCAGAGGTGCCAGTACAGTGCCTTGGGGCACTGAGCTTTTGACCTCGCTGATGCTGGATCTTGCTCTATTTACTACTACTTTTTGTGTTCTGTGTGTTAGGAACCCAAAATCCATCTGCCTACCTTCCCAGTAATGCCTATGGCCCTCATTTTGTGCAATATCACTCCATGATCGCATTTGTCAAACGCCTTTGCAAATATGTGTAAATCACATCTGCGTTTTGGTCAAAATGATTCAGCAGCTGTGACAGGCATGATCGTCCCGCTCTAAAACCATGCTGGTTCGGGTTATGTTGGTTGCAATGGTCCATGAAATTTGTAATCTTCCGTCTCATCACTTTTTCGAAATTTTTTGTGATGTGAGAAGTTAGGGCTACTTGTCAGTAATTTTTAGCTAGTGTTCTACTACCTCCCTTATGCAAAAGAGCTATGTCTGCACTCTTTAAGACCTCTGGTATTTCACCTAGATCTAAGCTCTTTCTCCTGTTCTTCACGATTCTCCTTTGTATGGACTGATGAAGCCACTGTGTGGCGAAACGTTTCCTCAATAAAGATACCCAAGTGTTGCATATGTGTCTAATTTACCAACTCGTCTGTTCTCTGAACCATTCATCTACACACTGTGTGTAACTTATTAATGATTAGAAAGAACATTCTCCAATTATTTCAAAAGAAAAAAAAATAACAAAACTGGCACATGATCACTTACACTACCTAACCTCAAGATGTTGTTTTCTATGAGGATAAAACCTCAACACTAAAATTGTAAAGATGACCAGAAAATGAATTTTTGACCTACTGCATAGAATCCAGCAAAATTTAAACCTACAAAGCTTAATCTCGAAGGGATTATAAGCTCCTGTGGAATGGGAGGCATTCAAATTCGATCCAGTTAAAGAGAAAATAAGCCCAGTTCCTTGGATTTAGAGCCCCATTACCAGCATCAAAGCAAACTAATACATTTATGTAAAATAATACTATTCCATTTCGACACTTAAAAGTGGCAAAAATGGCATCTACACACTCCATTAAATATATCAACCTTCCTCGTCATAGGTTAAACAAGAGCTGAAATTGTGAAGTCTACCAGAGAAGTCTGCCATCAGTTAACACACTGATACAAAATTTAGGAATGATCTATGTAACATTGTGCATACTGCTGCCACGCATACTATTAATCCCACGAGTCTTGCCCAAGATACTTTACACCAGCGTAGAAAATTTGAAGTCGATTTAATAAGGCATTTGCAAGTAATAAACGAAAATATGTGAAAGCAAATGAAAATGTAGCTGATTTAAAAAGCTATAAAAGCGCGATTTTTTTTCCCATTTTCTTTTATCATTTATCTTATATTTAAAATTCAGTACAATCTTGTAAAAGAAAAATCTGATTTTGATTTAAAAGAAAAATCCACCAGTACAGTATTTAGAGGTTGAAGCCGATCAGAGGAGGCATTCTCAGGTTATCATATTGCTAACAATTTTTTTAATAAAATTGGCAAATTGAAATGTACACAGCTCAAAGTGAGTGATAGCTTAGCTTTAATAAAGCCCACTAATGGTTAAAGTTTGAAGCCAATCTGGTAAAGCATTCTCCATTAATTGATCTGGTTCCGAAGATTCCTAGTTTTTTTAACTACACTGTATTTCCTTACATTTTCAGATTTGCTCTTACTCAAGCAAAACTTCCGGGTCACCATCCTTCTAGCAGAAACCTTCGTCAATAATGTGTTGAAGCCAATCAGAAGAAGCATTCTTCATTTACTGTATATAAATAAGACAAATTTATGAAACTCATGGAAGGGCAAAGACGACGGGTAACAGTACAGGCTTACGGGAGTAAGGCTTCAAACTTCCCTGAAGGAGGAGAACCTCGGGGGTGTGTACAAGCATTTCACCTGAGGCACACATCACCCTTTTACCGCTACAGCAAACGCAAGACTGGCAAATTTAATAGTAACCTTCAGGAACTTCAACAAGCAGGCCTTCACGACCCTATATATGATATATGTGAGGACTATCTTCAAGTATGCAACGCCAGTAAGTAACCTGCAGTTGGAAAAAAATGCAGAGCTTTGCAGTAAGACTGAGGGGTTATGAGTCGTGAGGAGAGGCTAGACGTCATTAGAGAAGAACCTGCGATGACATGACTGTGACGTAGAAAGTTCTGAGAGGAACTGAGAGAGTGGACCGGACAGTCTGCTGGAGACGCGAGTCTTAGGCTCAAAAATGCACAGCTGAAAGTTAAAAACACAGAATATAGCGATGTTAGGAAGTAGTTTTTTATCCTTAGAATAGTCAGAAAGTGGAATGATCTAGAGAGCAAAATGGTAAAGGCGGGATTCACACACAGTTTTAAGAATAGGTATGGTAAGGCTAATGCAGTAGCGTTGTCCAGTAGCGACCAGCGGAGACGACCCCTGCAACCCCAATTAAGTGTATACAATTAGGTGAGTACACACAGAGGTTCGCAACGAGATTAGTAAAGTAACTAAGAGGATTGTACTATGAAGAATAACTAGAACGTGACATTATAGGATAGAACAGCCGAGGGAGACATGATAACGCTGTACAAATGATTCAGAGGACTTGATATGGTGGACAGGGACAGGTGGTTTGAGAAGTGTTTAATAGGTACATGAAGGCACAGCTGGAAGTTATAAACACAGATGAATGAAGGCACAGCTGGAAGTTATAAGCACAGATGAGTAACAGGGATGCCAAGAAATGCTTTTGCATTCCTCTGGGTGGTCAAGAAGTGAAATGACTGGATGAAGAAGTGAAAGAGACTGACTCCATTCATGGCTTTAGGAACAAATATGACGGGGCTCGCGAGGCTAGGAGGATGTGAGTCAGGCATTGACAGGTTAACAGTCTGGACCAGGAGATGAATCCGATCTCTTTAACCGATAAGTAAGTACAAATATGCAAGTACACTTTCAAAATATCCTTCCACCTTTCCTTCTCCATCCCTGAGCCCTAGCAGGAAGGTGGTCACTGTACCTGAGGGTGGCGGTGATGGCGTCCTTGCTGGCCTCCTGAAGGATCACTTCCTCGGGGTTCACACTGCCTGTGTCCAACGACACTACTGAAACAATGGGCCAGAGGTCATTGTTTTTACTCCTGAGGAAAAGGAAGTTAGTAGGTTGCTTAAATGGGCTTAAAACCTATTGAATATTGAAAGGGTCACTAAGGCTGCAAGTCACCTTTTGACAGCTGCTCAAGAATGTTTTAATGCCTAAAATGTTGATTAAAGCAAATTTGCAGTGTATGCACACCAACAAGCATACACCACTTGGTGTAAATATTTCTGATCGATTGTCATATGATTTATGCATTAGAAGTTTTTGTATTTGTTCGTAGGTAAGATAAAGCAAAGGTAGGTGTATTTACCTATCTGCAACCCAGAGGGGAATAATTACTTGTACTTACCTGGAGTAATCAGATAAGTGCTATCACCTTCATGAGTTTATTTGACTTGTGCAGTAGGGTCCCAGCCCCTTGTCAGCTGTCATACTCTGCATTCCAACCCACGTAAGGATGCCATCTCAGTCTCCTTTAACCTTAGCGAGGTCCACCTTTGCTCCGAGGTCGTTACACTTCTTCTACTTAGTGTTCAGAATGATCCATTTTTTTTTTTATCTCTTTCGGTCCTTGATATATTTATTCTCAGTGGGGCCAAAAGCAATGGCAGTTTGGTCTATTTCAACAATTTTCTTTATTAACTTATTGTTATTTAGAATTGTTTCATTATTCTCAGTGTTTCTGTTAACAATGGTGGACTTTTGTTTTACCTCATCCTCTTATTTGTTCATGTATTTGCTCTGCTTATTCGCATTCACAAAGCAGTCATCCATATTAGAATTATATAACTTTTATTCCTTTCTCTGGTTTTAGATCATCTAGACTGATTGAAACTCTACCGGAGGGCCCCGCTTATACAGCAGGTTAGGTTCCGGCCTACTGCTGTAAAGAAAAAATCGCTGTAAAGTGATACATACCTTTTTTTTCACTTTGGAACACATATAAAAGCCTGATAACATGTTTACTCTATTAAATATTAAATGAGAGCTAGGCCTAAAAAATGTATATACAGTACACACATTCCTTTCCTTGAACTATTTTCGTCCTTAGCTTATAGTGAGTGGTGAACATATTTATTGTAGGAAGTCTGAATAAATGAAGAATGAGCATAATCGAAATCCGCTGCATTAGCGAAGCGCTGTAAAGCGGGACCCACGTGTGTTATTTTTTCATATCTCGCATAACATCATTAGATTTTTACTTGATTTAACAATTCATCATTTATTCCTATTAAGTCATATGTGTGTATGTATGTGTGTGTGTGTGTGTGTGTGTGTGTGTGTGTATGTGCGTGTTTGTGTGTGTGTGTGTGTGTGTGTATGTGAGGAGGGTGTGTCTACGTTACTAACCTCACAAATGACTTAGGAAAATGACTATTACTAACCAGTGAGGATGGCGAAGAGTGCCAACAGCAGCACGAAGATCCCAGCACTGGCGGCCACCACGCTTCTGCCCTCCACCATGGTGCTCGATCCCTGTGTCTGCCTATCAGTCTTGTCTTCCCTTGCTTGCCCTTATACTCGCCAGGTTCCTGGACTCGCCTAAGAGAAACGGAAAAATAGAAACATTTATATTTTTAAGTTCATATGAAAGCGCAGAACTTAGAGGGGTTATACAGCGTTTGTAAGAATGGGAGGTAAACATTTTAATTTAAGAACGAGAGGGGTAGTAAATTACTTGAAATAAGCGATCTTCATTGGCATCAAGGAACATTCATTCTGTAAACGATAAGGTGAACTGAGAAAGAATATGAATCAGTAAAACATTAAATGCATCGTACTCAAAGAAAGCGAAATACAATGAGCAAATCAATATTTACTGTCAGAAAACAGTCATAATACCCAGGAAATAATAGTATGTTGTATAAGTAACTTTGAAAAGTGTCCTTGGACACATCTAAGATCACTGCATTTCTCATTGCTGAGGCAGCTGCTGGCAACAGTTTTGCAGTTTAACCTGTCGACACCAGTCTTACTGGGCTGCTGAGATCAGTGCTGTTTTTGTCTACTAATGGCAGTGTTGTTTTAGCTGCTGAGATCAGTGTTGTGTTAGTTGTAGGGCTTCCAACTGTAGGGTCTCCAACTAGAAGGTCTCCAGCTGGAGGGTCTCCAGCTGGAGGGTCTCCAGCTGGAGGGTCTCCAGCTGGAGGGTCTCCAACTGGAGGGTCTCCAACTAGATCTCCAACTGGAGGGTCTTCAACTAGGGATCCAACTGTAGGGTTTCGATCTGTAGGGTCTCCAACTGGAAAGTTTCCAAGGTCTCCAACTGTAGGGTCTCGATCTGTAGGGTCTCCAACTGGAAGGTCTCCAATTGTAGGGTCTCGATCTGTAGGGTCTCCAACTGGAGGGTCTCCAATTGTAGGGTCTCTGTTGAGCTTTTGATTGCGTAAAGTAAATAAAAGTCGTGACTCCTAAGGGTAAACGACCTTTCCTAGGCTAAGGGCATTTATATTATTTAAAATAGAAAAAGAAACCACTCTATGCCAGCTTGTACCTTCACATTAATATATATATATATATATATATATATATATATATATATAGATACATTAATAGTAAACTTACATATACAACGTACAACCTACTCTAGTACACACAACATCACCACACTCCAGTTCACCTTAACCCAGTACTCACATTAGCTCACTTGCACGCTGCTACTAATGAGTAAACACTATCATTTATAAACAGGAAGGCTCCATGACACCCCCCTTTCTGCAGGCTAATCAACCTGCATTCTGTACTAGTACTCTCCCAAACTTAAACAGGCCTCTACACACTAGGGACTTACAGGTAAACATAAGAGCACTTAAACCAATAAAATAACTTATAGTGTAAACAACAACAAAAATAATCCCTACAAAAACCAAACCGTGACATCTTAGGACATCTTTCTCCAGCTGATGCCCTCCACGTAGTGACTAATACCTCACTCTCCTCTCCTGGCACTCTGACTGACCGGGCATAATACGAGTCTGGTTTCAGAAAAAAATCCCGGGAACTGACATTATATATGGAGTGTTTTTTTATACAATATTCACCAACACACTAAGTAATAAATACACTACGTATTAATCTCCAACTGTAGGGTCTCCAACTGTAGGATCTCCAACTGTAGGGTCTCCAACTGGAGGGGTCTCCAACTGGAGGGTCTCCGACTGTAGGATCTCCAACTGGAGGGTCTCCATCTGTAGGATCTCCAACTGGAGGGTCTCCGACTGTAGGGTTTCCAACTGTAGGATCTCCAACTGTAGGATCTCCAAATCTGTAGGGTCTCCAACTGAAGGGTCTCCTACTAGAAGTTCTCCAACTGTAGGGTCTCCAACTGTAGGATCTCTAACTGTAGGGTCTCCAACAGTAGGGCCTCCAACTGTAGGGTTTCCAACTGTAGGGACTCCAACTAGAAGGTCTCCAACTGGAGGGTCTCCAACTGGAGGGTCTCCAACTGGAGGGTCTCCAACTGTAGGGTCTCCAACTGGAGGGTCTCCAACAAGAAGGTCTCCAACTGTATTGTCTCCAACTGGAGGGTCTCCAACTGGAGGGTCTCCAACTGGAGGGTCTCCAACAAGGTCTCCAACTGGAGGGTCTCCAACTGTAGGGTCTGCAACTGTAGGGTTTCCAACTGGAGGGTCTCCAATAAGAAGGTCTCCAACTGTAGGGTCTCTAACTGTAGGGTCTCCAACTGGAGGGTCTCCAACTGGAGGGTCTCTACCTGTAGGGTCATAAGAACATAAGAAAGGAGGAACACCGCAGCAGGCCTATTGGCCCATGCTAGGCAGGTCCTTCTCCAAACTGTAGGGCCTCCAGTTGGAGGCCCTGCAGTTGGAGACCCTACAGTCATAAGTTTCTTTTTCCTAAGTGCACGATATTTGTGAAAATTTTGGGTTGGTTTAATATGATGGACATAAATATGCACATGTATACGTATACATGAATTTGCATGCATAAGTATGCATCCTTACATATATATATATATATATATTACTATATATAGTAAAAATTTATATTTGTTATATATAGCGGTAAAAATGCATCTTGGCAATATAAAAGACATATGAAATAAAATTTGTGTGTGCAATAATTTCGCCAAAATCATTCTGAACATAACGGAAAAAATATATTTCATTGTGTTTGTTTATTATTAAATTAATGTTAATGTATCTAAAATATATTTAGTTGGGTTAGGCTAAATTAAATTGCGCTTGTTGTAATAAGGTTAGGTAGGTTTTCAAAGTTTCTCTTGGTACAAAATTATAAATTCTTACATTAACATAAATGAAAAAAATATATCTTTAAACGTATAAGAGAAAATTTTAGAAAGGACTTAATTTTAAATGAGTTCTTGCTAATTGACCGCACGACATATATATATATATATATATATATATATATATATATATATATATATATATATATATATATATATATATATATACGAGTGGTAGTGATCAATAACAACACTACGACTAGCCAAGGATTCGAACCCATGCTGCTTTGGCCCACCTCATGGTGCCGTAAGTGACGGAACCTGATCTGACTCTATGTACCAGGCAGTCCTCCAGCTTTGACTTCAATAGCCTTATAGAAGGAAACTGCCGAAGCTGCTTCTTATTTACGTGGTGGTGGGATTCCTTAGAGTCTTAGACTTTGCTTTTGAGATGATGCATTAAATTATAATCAAGGAATCCCAGTAATGAATTAGTATATCACGGAAAATCTAAATACTTTTTCAAACGCAGTCACTGCCCAAGACACTGTTCAAGACACTGCCCAAGACACTGTTCAAGACACTGCCCAAGACACTGTTCAAGATACTTACGACGACACTATCTATGACGCTGACGGAGGTACAACAGAGAAGTATGCAGAGTTGATTCTAAATCCAAGTCCGGAAAATACCAATGCGCCCACACTATTACATGGACAACCAGTGGCACAACCGTGTCTTGCCTCCTCACAAAGCTTGGCTCTGGTACTACACTGTCCCTGGTGGATAGTAATGACCTTAAGCGGAGGGTTGAGTTAAGAAGAATTAGATACAAAAGCCGTACTTGACGTTATCTTCCTTATCTTCGGTGTAATTATAAGTTATCTACGAGAACTCAGGGATAGTATGCTCTTGAGAGTATACATAGAGAGATGTACTGATGCTGGTGTATTAGAGATAACCTTTTTTTTTTTTCAGATCAAATCTATATCCATCCCATCCCAGGTGCTATATTACCACTTTTCTCTTCTACTAAATATTGTGTTAACCTTGCTTCTTGTATTCATGAAACCTTCCTTGAGAAGAGAGAATTTTTTAGAGAAGATGACTTATTGGATGCTGCTCATACACGAGGGTTGCTACCCAAACATCGAGTGTTTCAATACCTCCTAATCTCTCCGTCACATGTTACCTTTTCATTTAATTTACCTACTTTATGCTCTTTTCAAATATTCTCCAGAGGCGTAACTGACGTCTTCGTCCTGTATTACAGTTATACCCAGGTGCTGTGTTACAGTTATACCCAGGTGCTGTAAGCAAATGCTAGTTTATATTTTTTGTCTTTCATTCTCTTCTCTACATTTGTTTGCACCATACTGGCGGAATCAGCTGGGTGAGATATTTTATTACCCCCTCCTATACTGATACCCCCTACTTCAGCACCACCATAAGTGAAAGCAACGGTGATGCTTGAACTAGATTACTATGTACAGTACTAGCTTCAGGAAAAGCAAGTTCGATATCTAGAGGGCGGAGGGTGTTAAGATTTTGAAGGCTGAAAAATGTATTAAGGCAAAGAAGAGGAGATTTTACTGGAGAAGAGAGTATTGGAAAGAAAGTCCTTTAGCATGAGAGTATTCTTCTAAGATTCACCGGTATTGTCGCGGACCGGGTCTTTCCCAGCTGGTGACCCTGCCTTGGCTCCCTATCGCGGGAGTCTTGACTGGACGTACAAGCTTGGACGTACATTGAACTGGCTGCAGCCAGAGCGCTGGGGTTAATGAGGTTACGACAGCTTGCTAGTGAGTGGTGGCGTTCCTGAGGTTTCTGAATTTCTTTCTTGAGACATAAACGATTGAAACCTTGGTATCGAAGTTTGTTACATATTCTACGATGCTCTCAAGCATGTCTTGAGTTGTGCATAGATATTCAAGCTCGCAGGTAGACTTAACAGACCCGTTTTGGAGTCGAAAGTGTAACTCTTGGGAGTACATTGCGTCATTATGCTGGTCAGTCGTGTAGAACACTATGCCTGGCCATTTTGCATAGGAAGGCATCTTGTTTCTTTTGCTTCAACGTTGTCTTCCTCAGGTATTCTTGCTGCTTCAGTTGAGGTGAAGCTTGTGACTGCTCGGTAGCGGTGGTGGCGGAAATCGTAAGTGGCATGTCAGTGGTGATATTTGTAGTAGTCATGTCGCTAGATGGGGTTGGCTCTGGGCGAGTACAGTGCTCTGGTGAGGAATCACGTCTGCGGGAGCTGCCAGGTTGATGTTCTTTGAAGGAACCTTAAGTATGCATTAATGTTGGTAGAATTAACGAAAATATGTTAGGTAAAAGGACACAAGTGCAACTAATGTGACATTTTATTGTGGCAACGTTTCGCTATAAAATGTCACATTAGTTGTACTTATGTCCTTTTGCCTAACCTTAAGTATGTCTGCTGAGGATGGCGAGTCAGCGAAGATAAGACATGGCGTGCTGTTGAGTCTCAAGAGTTCATTGATAGTGAGTTGAAGGTTCCTGGTGTTGTCATATTCTGCATGTGGCATACATCATGCAGTAGTAGATCTTTGTTGGAGCACCGTCAGGTAGTGGAGGGAGCATGTTGTTGGTGGAGGTCGAAAGTTGCGACCTTGAGAATTTTGGTGGTATCTGCTTGTATCTTGGTGACCTTGTAGATGATTTCTTTTGTTCTTACTGGTTTCTCTTGAGGATTTACCTTCTCGTAGGGCACTTGGCAGCAAGAGTGTGGTGTTGCTCTTACAGTTCAGGCATTTAGGTGGAGCGGTGGTAGAGCAGTGGTGGAGCAGTGGTGGAGCGGTGGTGGAGCAGTGGTGGAGCAGTGGTGGAGCGGTGGTGGAGGAGCAGGCCTTAAAATCGTGTTCTTCACAGCCACAGGTCGAGCAGAATTTTTTGTCTTTGATAGGGCAGTCCTTGGTGGTATACAAGTAAGAGTAGCAGTTCCAGCATTGCGTGATGTGTTGATATCTTTCGGCTTCGATGTAGCTTGGATTGATGTAGTAGTAGTAGTAGAAGATGGCCATACCGTCATACATGTTAATTTGCTTACACTCTAACAGCACGTCAAGTAAAAATAACTTGCCTCTACTCATTCCTATCTAACACTCTCACACACGCTTGCTAGATGTCTAAGCCTCTCTCACGCAAAACTTCTTATACCCTCTCCCCCCAACCATTCCTAGGACGACCCCTACCCCATCCTTCCCTCCATTACAGATTAATATGCTGCCCAAGTCATTCAATTTTGTTTCATCCTCTCTAAATGTAAAACAACCTCAACAACCCCTCCTCAGCACTTTGGATAATACTTATAGTAACCCCTCACCTCCTCCTAATTTCCAAGCTACGGATGTGAGGTGTGAATATATTCACACCTCACATTGCCCTCAGACACGACATCTCCACTGCCTCCAGCCTCCTTCTCACTGCAGCATTCACAACCGATGCTTCACATCCATATAAGAGTGTTGGATCCACTATAATCTTATGCATTCCTCTTTTGCTTCTATGGGAAACATTCTTTGTCTCCACATATTCCTCAATGCACCACTCACCTTTTTGCCCCTGTCAATTATATGGTTCACTCCCAAATATCTGTACACAGTCACTTCCTCCAGTCTTCATTCAATCTGATATCCAGTCTCTCATTACCAAATTTTTTTGTAACCCTCATCACCTTGCTCTTTCTAATTTTCAATTTTAATTTCCTTCTTTTACATACCCTCCCAAATTCATCCACCAACCTTTGTAACTTCTCTTCAGAATGTCCAAAAAGTACAGTGTCATCAGAAAAAAGCAGCTGTGACAACTCGCACTTTGTGTTAGATTCTTTATCTTCTAATTCCACACCTCTTGCCAACACCCTAGCATACACTTCTCTTACAACCCCATCTATAAATATATTAAAGAAGCATGGTAACATCAAGCATCCCTATCTAAGGCCTACTTTTACTGGAAAGTAATCTTCCTCTCTCCTTCATACCCCAACCTGAGCCTCACTATTCTCCTAGAAACTCTTAACTGCTTTCAGTAACCTACCATTCACTTGTAACATCTGCCACATTGCTCCCCTATCCACCATATCATATGCATTTTCCAAATCCAAAAATGCAACGAAAACTTCTTTACCCTTATCTAAACCTCTGTTCACTTATGTGTTTTAATGTAAACACTTGGTCTACACACCCCTAATCTTCCTAAGGCCTCCTTGTTCATCTGCATTCCTGCTCTCCGTCTTACCCTTAAGTCTTTTAATAATAACTCTACAGGCCTATATCTATGCACGCTCTCTGCCAGTCCCTAAGTACCTTCTCTCCTTTCGTACATTTATTAAATAAAAGCATCAACCACTCCAAAACTATATCCCCACCTGCTTTTAACACTTCTGTCTTGATCTGATCACTCTTAACTTCTTTAACCTCTTTCATTTTACCCAAAGTCTCACGCACCTCCCCCACACATCTGGCCCTTCCTCACTCCTCCAAGATGCTATACCTACGGGATGGATATGAGGGTGCATAATAAAGATATTAAACTAAACTCCCTGGTCAATGCATGAAATCACAACTTCCCTCTCTTCATCAACATTTAACAATTCCTCAAAATATTTCCTCCGTCTTTCCGATACCTCCGACTCCCAATATAATAACTCCACATAACAGCTCTTCATTCGTTCCCTAGGCTTCCTCAACTTATAGATCTCGCTCCAAAACTTTTTCTTATTCTCAGCAAAATTTGTTGAAAGCACCTCACCCATTCTCTGTTTTTCATTTGCTTACCACTCTCTTAACCTCTATTTTTCTCTACATATATTCTTTTCTCCTTATATCATTCCTCCTTTGCAAAAATCTCTCGTATGTTAACTTTTTTCCCTCTTACCATTCTCTTTACCTCATCATTCCACCAATTGTTCCTCTTCCCTCTCTCAGCCACCCTTCTATATCCACAAACTTGTCCAGAACACTAACACTGCATCTTTAAATCTACCCATATCTCCTCAACCTCCTATTGTCTTCACTCTCACTACCCCATTTATCTACCAATAATTACTTATATCTTACCCTAACTGCCACTTCCTTTACTTTATAAACCTTCACCTCTCTCTTGCTGATGTCATTTTCTTGTACCAGCAACCTTTTACTCTCACTATAGATATAACTAAAAAAATATCTGATATATCTATTGCCCCTTTATAAATATGCACATCCTAAAGTCTACCCATCAACCTTTTATCTACCAATACATAAACAAACTATTGTCATTACTCCCTATACCATATCTTGTGTATTTATTTATCCTCTTTTTCTAAAAATGTATTACCTATTACAAAACCTCTTTATATACAAAGTTCAATCAAAGGGCCCATAATATATAAAAAAATAATGATAGCTATGGCAACGATGAAACCAGATATTAGTACCATGGCACAATAAAAATTTTTTTTTGCCAGTATGGTGTCAGGTAATGAAGCAATAAGCTGAGTAATTATAACTTGCCTCATCTCGCTCATGAATGTTATCTGGATTAATATAATGTTACTTAAGTGACTGGAAGATGACCAAAGTTTTAATGGAAGAGGAAATTTGTGGTCTCACTCTATAAGTTGCATCTCCATGGAGGGTTGTGTCTGCATTGTTGCAGATGAAGAGTGGAGGGGTTTAGGAGAGGGTGTGGGTTTTTGTGGGGGTGTGGGTATTGGTAGGGGTGTAGGTTGGGATTTGTATATTAGAGGATGATACCCATAAATAACTATCACCAAATTACACCATCCCTTGTCGTCAGAAAGTAAATCATCCCACCTTCCGTCCTTCCTACTATCTCTCCCTCAAAACCTACTCTATCTTTCAACATCCTCCACCCATAACCCATGCCTGACTAAACAGTCACCACATGCAAACGAACCTAGAATCGATGAAAATTAGACACATGTGCAACATCTGGTATCTTTATGTAGACGTTTCGCCATCCAATGGCTTTATCAAAAATTGAAGACAGAGAATGATTCAAGATGAGGTAATCAGTCCCTCCACACCTACGGTGTTCTTCACACCAACTCCAAGGTTGAGGCACTGATTACCTCATCTTTTGATATAGTTCTACTGTCTTCAAGTTTTGTCCTAGAATCTGTATTGATAAAGCCACTGGAGGGCGAAAGTCTACAATAAAGATACCCAGATGTTGCACATGTGTCTAATTTTCATCTTGTCGGTATTGTAGACCATTGATGAACCTAGAATCCACCCGGAGATGAGGCTCCCATCTTCCTCCCGCACCTGCATGAACTCTTCAGTTCCTGAGTCTCCTCTCTCTTCACATACACCAACAAGTACACGATGAATAAAAATCGAGATAAACGAAATAATAAATGTTTGATAAACCAAAGGAGACAGCACTGTAAACACGATGTTTAAGGTAAGGATGAGACTATCCCAATATTAACAAAGTATTAGCAAGTCTAGTAATGATTTTTTTGATGGATATCATGACAAAATAAGGAGACGTAGAGAAAAATGCTAAGTAAATGGCGGCTCTAATTATTATAAATATATGGAGTTTTCAAGAGAGCTTTAATCTTTGCAGCGATGACTTTACAGACTGCAGGAGGGACTTCAAAAACAAAAGAATGCAAGGAAATACGTATGGATATAATAAAAACCATAGGCCAACATTACAGATCCTGGAGGAAGCAACCAATAGATTAAAATGAATGAGTACCACCATTCTAACCACACTAACCGTAAGATTGAAAAAACTGCAAATCAAAGAAAAATAGATGAAGGAAGTAATGAGTCACAAAGATACGAGAAGACAACTTAACCAGTAAGGTGGAATCTGATTTTCTCTCTAATTGAGGTAAACACAGAGATAAACGAAGATGAGAAGCCTCGAGGAGAGTGAATACACGGTCCTATTTGCACTAACCTAGTGGAGGCGGGATTTAGAGAAAGACTTGTTATGCAGAGCATTTCGGCAGTTAGGTTAATTTTGTTCCTAGGATGCGACCCATACCAGTCGGCTAACACCGAGATACCTACTTACTGCTAAGTGAACAAGGGCAGCAGGTGCTTTAAGAGCACGTAAGTTCCCCCGTCTTCTAATAACATGTTCATTTTTTTCACTATAATCTATCTTGTCCATAATTACTATCGCATTTGCATTTGATGACAATTGTGTTACAGAGGTCTGAGCTTTGTCATCAAAGATTTGTTAAGTTATACCATGAATTAAGGAATGATCTTGGACTTCACCTTACGAAACAGACAAAGCAAATGCGATAGTTATTATGGAAAAGGTAGATTATAGTGGAAAAATGAACATGTTACTAGAAGAGGGTGAAAACTTACTTGCCCTTAAGGAAACAATGCCCCAGTATTTCCACCCGTACCGGGGATCGAAGCACGTACCTCAATGTGTTAGCTGAGTGCGCTATCAACCGAGCTACAGGACACCTATCATCCGACGGATGATGAAATCAACAGAGTAATGAAAGACGTTCTGAGCAGCGAAGCATTACCTATAAAGTGAGATGAACCAATGGAGCCGAGGCTGGGCCATAAGATGCCATGACAGCAAATATCGGAGAGGAAGATGTCGGCTTCCACGACGTTTCCAAGGCAAACTCATCACGCCGAGCCACAAAGTGTAGAGTACCTGAGCTCTAATGACGTTTTAAAATGAGACTTGCAGCACACATTCACACCTGATGCTAACATAATTCAAACCTTATTTGTATATACCTCAGGGATTACGTTACGTAGTGCACAAGTGGCTTGGTAGAGAGCGTCCTAAACTTTCACTGTGATGAATCGGGGACTGAAGACCGCTCCCCGGCACGGATAAAACGTTGGCATGTACCCTTACACCTGCCGCCCTAAATAGGTGAACAACTACAGTAGGTACCCGGGTGTTAGTCTACCGTTGGGGGTCGCACTCTGGGGAAGAGGACTGAATATATCATAGGAAATAAGACCAGCAGTCTTGGATGACTATATTTGTTAATCCTGTGTTATTAACCCTCAGGGTTAATAATCCGAGCAAAATCTTATCTTATCTCATCTTAATCTGAACCTATAAGGACAAGTTCAGAGAGCAACTTTAACCGTCACTTCTGTGGGTAAGAACTGTGTACACTAGAGACAAGGATAATAGTGTGAGGGAATAAACCAAGATGAGGGGGAATATACCAGAGCGAGGGGGAATATACCAGAGCGAGGGGGAATATACCAGAGCGAGGGGGAATATACCAGAGCGAGGGGGAATATACCAGAGCGAGGGGGAATATACCAGAGCGAGGGGGAATATACCAGAGCGAGGGGGAATATACCAGAGTGAGGGGATGAAACCAGTATGAGAGGGAAGATACCAGGGAGAGGGGAAGATACCAGGGTGAGGGGAATATACACAGGCGAGGGGAATATACCAGGGTGAGAGGAAGATACCGAGGGGGATAACCAGAGGAGGGGAAGGATATACAGGCAGGAGGAATATACCAGAGGGGGAATATACCAGAGCGGGGAATCCAGGCGAGGGGAATATACCAGGGTGAGGGGAATATACCAGGGTGAGGGGAATATACCTATGAGGTGAGGAGATACCAGGGAGGGAAAACAGGGAGGAAATACCAGAGGTGAGGGAATATACCAGGGAGATATACCGAGAGGAAATACGGGGAACATACCAGGGTGAGGGAAGATACCAGGGTGAGGGAAATACCAGGAGTGAGGGATATACTCAGGGTGTGAGGGAGAATACCAGGGTGAGGGAAATATAGGAAATACCATGGGAACATGAGCAGGTGAGAGAATATACCAGGGTGAGGGAAGATACCAGGATGAGGGGAAGATACCAGGATGAGGGGAAGGTACCAGGGTGAGGGAAAGATCCAGGGTGAGGGGAAGAGGGGGAAGTAAATAAGTGAACACGTAAGACTAAATAATCAAACACTAATAACCGAGGTTTGTTAGACAATTTTCCCTCACAGGTGACCTTTTGTAAATCATGTCTTGAAAATATTCACATATCGCTCATGTGAGCGAAATAATTTCTTATTAAGCTCATCTGTGAACGAAACGTCGTCTGGTAAGCAAAACTTCTAATAATCTTAACGTGAGAGCGAAATATTGTCATAAAAATCTCACACACACACACACACACACACACACACGTATACACACACACACCGTACGCCCGATGGCATGGTGGCTAGCGCTCTCGCTTCACGCACGGAGGGCCCGGGTTAAATTCCCGGCGGGGCCGAAACATTTCGAAGTGTTTCGTTACACACACACATACATACAACAGGCCTAGTGTCTAATCGACATGTGCCTAGGACAAAAATGGTAACTAACATGATAAAGCTCATGGAGCAGGAAGAGTGACCTAGTAGCGACCAGTGAAGAGGCGGGGCCATGAGCTGTGAATCGACCCCTGCAACCACAACTAGGTGAGTTCACACACACACACACACGTGGTTCTGACCTTTGAATACATAGTAGAGTTACAAGTGGAGAGGAAGCAGGTAAGGGCTGGACGAATGAAGCCAAAATACAAGAAAGGGACTATGCAGGCAAGAAGAATTTCCTTCCCTGGGTTCAGTGGGACAGAGAACTGGCAGGGAAGTCAGTAAACGAGATGATGGAATATGTGACAACAATATGCAAGGAAGATGAGGTGAGGTTTGTACTGAACGGTAACAGAAATAACGAGAAGTAGATGAATGATTCAGAGAACCGACGAGTTGGTAAATTAGACACACATGCAACACTTGGGTATCTTCATTGAGGAAACGTTTCGCCACACAGTGGCTTCATCAGTCCATACAAAGGAGAATCGTGAAGAACAGGAGGAGTTTGAGGTGGTCAGTCCCTCAACCTTGAGTCCATGTTGTCTGTCCATCAATCTTGAATAGAATACAGCATATCTGCGAAGAGGAGCTTATACTGTAGGCAGGAGAGGTGCAGCAGTCGTAGGAGGTGTCACATTGACCAATGTGGAAGTAGGGGCCAGGAGCTGTGACTCGACCCCTGCAAACACAACTAGGTGAGTACACGTATACTCACACACTCAAACACAAGCACACACACACACCACACATTCTGTATATATAAAATTACATTTTATAGTAAGCACTTCACCCTCTGGCACAGGAAAAAAATACTCACAATGGCTCTTTTGTTTTCTTTTCATAGTCTCCAAAAGGCAAACCAAGTTTATTAAAAACTCCGTACCTGTGACGTCACCAATGTAAACAATCCCTCGTGTTGTCTATTGTAGTTCTGAGGAGATGCGAGCTGCCGATTGATCGTAAAGGGAGATAAGAGAGAATGAATGATGAAGTAGCAGATAAACATAACAGCGGTAATAAGATGTTTGTGGAAAGGCAAAGGCGTATTAAAATAAGGATACAAAAAGTATCTCTTAATATTCTGATTAATAATTGAAAACGTATTTGCTGCCAGACATATTGGAGAGTAATACCGAGGGAAGTGTCAAGATGGTGAAACATAACAAGTGGAATACCACAGATCTTTTTTTTTCTTTGGTTAACATAGTAACCAGAATGTGAAGATTCCTACGTTCATTTCTGAGCTCACATATGTGAAGAGTTCAGGTTTGTGAGTGAAAGACACAGTTTGAAGTACAGGCTTTTACTGGGATAACGGTTTGGTCTTTTAAGATCTTCCGCAGATTATATATTTTTCTTCGTTACTGTAAGTTTCACTCCATTTGTTGCAATCTGGGTAAGTGCTGACATGTGCTCCCCTATTTGTGGAGGTTGCCTACCCGGTTCCTGAGTCCCTCCATTTAGCTTCCATTGTTCTGCTGTAGATATTCTCCAATCCTTTGGTATCTGCCTTACCTATTATCGAAAAGGTATACGGAGTTTGCCACTTCTATGTGGCTCACCAGAGCTTTCTAATTTATACGCAGTGTAAAATTGATTTCTGCCCATTGTCTTACATAATATACATATTAATCATAGTAGCCTATGAATTAACTCTTCCTGTCTGTCTCCTCTCATGAATACTGGGACCACAATCCACATTTTCAACAACTGTCAATTGTCCTCATTCATTAACTTGCAGAATTTGGCTGGTGATTTCTCAAAATAATTCTTTTTCCTCTTAGAACCCATGGTGACACACAACCCATGGTGACACACAACCCATGGTGACACACAACCCATGGTGACACACAACCCATGGTGACACACAACCCATGGTGACACACAGTCAGATCTCATTGCATTTCAGGTAGCCAATAACCGCAATAATTCCTGTACTTTTCCCTAAGTTGTGTATATGGTGCAATCTTTTGCTTGGCTTCTCAGGTGTTTCCTTCAATTAAGAAGACATCCTTGAATTGTCTGTTACGCTACTCGGAGACTATATTGTTAGTCCTCGTGAGCGCTCCTTCTTTTTTCTTCAGTTTTATTAAATGATATTTGTAGACACCTTCCCTCTGTTGACTGTGTATCTGTTTTACTTCATATTTGGCTTTGACTGCTGTCAATCTCAGATTGTGGCTGTGTCTCTTTTGTCACCCATGCTTATTTGTTTCAGCTTGTTCTGTTCTCTTCTCTTTTCTTGGCTTCTGTATTTATCATTAAATCTGCCATAACTTAAATTCAGATATTTAACAGTGCAAAAATAAATATATGTGGAGCTTCATACAAAACTTTCACAAATATTGAAGAAAATGCTAATATGAGTCTAAAGATAGAAGTATATAAGGTCTACTCCCCCTCTCACAACACCCACCTCCCCTGCGCTAGTCCGTCTCCAGGATGTCTGCAAAATAGTTTAGTGGGTTCTAAATGTCATTTGCGGGTGCGCCCTTTACACTATATTATGAGAGTGGTAGTAGAGGAATTTTCAGTTTCGTATTCACACATTTTTGTTCATAAGTGACCCTTTATTACTTGATAAGTGCCACACCTAAACAGGTCTTTTTACAGTAGTTGTTGCAAGCTGTGTAGAACGTGGAAGAGTACCGTAGAAACTCAGTAACAATAATACACACCGAGTACCTTCACTCAGACTAACAAGACTACACCTCTCGTCTCCTCCCTGTTGCTAATCACACATAGATAAGACAGGTTTAATAGGGTGAACTGTCTTTTCGTGTATATCACCGTTAACATAATAACAGTGATTCAGATTATGAGAATCTGCCTTACTAAGAGCAGCGGCTCTTATTCCCAGCAAGGTAACATCACAAGCTCTCTCCATTAACAAATCCTGCTTATTGTTTGTGTTATAATCTTCCTCGGTGAAGGAGTGGCACTGGGTGAGCCAGGTGAAGGATGCACGGTGACCGGGTAAAGAGTGCACTGGTAGCAGGTGAAGGTGGCACTGGAGCAGGGTCACGTGGCTTTGGTCTGAGATCACTAAACAGGATCCAAGTGCTAAAGTTATCATCCTCCTAAAATTGTGAAAGACTTAAATAAGAGTCAAACATCATAGTCATAGGTCTTGTTGTGGCGCTGAACTGACCCAGGAATCCTTCCTGCATTCTCGGCAGGAAGGAGCCACACACACGCCTCTCACACCTGTCTTCTCTCCCTCCCTCCCTCCTTCTCTCTCCCATTGTCTCTGTCTGTCTCTCTCTCTCTCTCCTCCCAAGCAACAAACTGAGCATCTAAGAAGAGAATTCTAGAGTAACATCATAACAAGGTGACAAACATGATTGCTGGAGAGACATGACGCATGACTGTCCCACACGTCAGTGAACAGATGACGCATGGCTGTCCCCACACGTCAGTGAACAGATGACGCATGGCTGTCCCCACACGTCAGTGAACAGACGACGCATGGCTGTCCCACACGTCATGAACAAACGAGCAGAGCAAAATACAAAAAAGAATAAGCACTGGTACACAGAAATCGTAGCTATCTGATCTATGTCAGCTTAACGTTATACACGTCCATCCATCCCTGTCTATACACGTCCATCCATCCCTGTCTCCCCACTCTCACTCACAATCCACTATAATACTATAATTGAATGTAATACATGTTCCTGTCACAAATAAATATTTATTCTTAAATCTGCCACATTGCAGTTTCAGATTTATAGAAATGTAAAGAATAAATACATAAAGAGTTTAATGTAAAACCTGCATAAATGTTTAAGAAAATGTTATTATGAGCCTAAAGATACAGGCACATAAAGTCGACCCTTAACACTATCAAAGGGAAAATCGGTACGAATATCACCCAACAGTTGAATTAATAGTGATAATAATAATAATAACAGCAACAACAACAACTAATAATAATAATAATAATAATAATAATAATATTAATACTACTACTACTACTACTACTACTACTAATAATAATAATAATAATAATAATAATAATGATAATATTAATAATAATAATAATAATAATAATAATAATAATAATAATAATAATAATAATAATAATAATAATAATAATAATAATAATAATAATAATAATAATAATAATAATCTTTACTTCTACAAGTACATGTACAAGGTAAACAGGTCTAGCTGACATCAGTGACATACCACTATATGGAAGGCCCCTTGTAGTTAAGTAGTTTCTCAAGAAATGTGAAAATTTAGAGAAAACTTAGAAGAGAGAGAGAGAGAGAGAGAGAGAGAGAGAGAGAGAGACACAAAGGATCATAATAGTCGTGGGGAAGAGCTAAGGCCCTATTGATCATACAGTGCCTACTTACTGAGTATCGTTACAATATCTGAACGAAAATTGAAAATCACGAAAGATGATAGACTATTAGCATGGGTATACTGAGATGAGGTGAAGCAGAGCAGTTCTTTCTCCTGGGAAAAATGCAACGAAACTTTAAAAACCTGGCAGTTAAATACAACAGAAATGTTGCTCATCTACATTGCAACAACACATCAATAAGAACATCAAATATAAGAAAAATTATAAGAGAAAGTAGTGAGATACGTAAAGAGGCAATGACCCCCTTTCACATTATTATTATTATAATGAGGAGTGCTAAACCCATAGGGTTATACAGCGCTTGTGGGAGGGAGGGGGGATGGAAGGTATTCAGGCTAAATTCAGGGAATTGGAGCACAGATCCAATTCTCTAGATCAAGAGCCCCCCACACCAGTATCAAGGACCCTCCCATTGAGGGGTTACTGAAGAGCAGCGGTCGTCGTGCCCATCTATTGTGTGTGACTAGTTAATGATCCAAGTCGAACCAAAAAGTCGTCATAAGTATTTTTCTATGTTCGGGTTGTTTATGTTGTATTCAAGAAGTGGACCAGCTAAGCATCTCTAAGCCTTGACATGCTCATTATTTAAGGCGCTGAAGAGCATAATCTGAAGAAGAGTAGTGAAATACCTTCTGTAGAGATGACAGAATTCACAAACATTAAAAATAATGATTCCAGGAGCAGGAAATCTTTTCTCACACACCTGCAAGAGTTGCGTAACTAACACACACCTGCAAGAGTTGGAACCCAAAACAAATGGATTGGATAAAACCTGCAGAGGGTTATTGGGGGAAAAACACTGCAAATTTCACAACATAAGGCCATTTTACTGGAATCATTTTGGTCCTGGACCCTTGGTCACACCAAATGTAAATATGGGTAGTTCATGTTCATGTAGGTTTGCCAGGACGGGTCCTGGCCTGGTCTTCTCCACGTGGAGACCCGGCAGTGGTTCCCGAAGGAGTGTCAGAGTTGGTACAAATGGTGTACCGTTTACAGCCCTATGGTGGGGGTAGCCCTCTGACAAGGGCGCGGTGTGATGTCTTCGTGTCAAGTGGAGTACCACTTACAGCCCATGAAAAGGGCACGATGACTTTTTTAACTCAACTGAACCATTTCTGGCACTCAAGCACAGCCCGAGTGCCAGAACGACTCAGGAGATTCTCTGAAGGTGTGTTGAACACCTCACCACCAGTCCACAGAAGTGGGAAGGTGATATGAGTAGGAAGATACGTGTATATATAGTCAGGAAAGCACCTGAGTGGCAGTGAGGGCAGGTAGCTATACAATCGGTTAGACAAATATGTAAGCAAAAAGGGATGAATTCAATAAGAGCCTGCTTAATAGGACCCAGTAAGTATGCTGCCGTTTCCGTAAATTCTTATGTTCTTATGTCTGGATTACCTTTTCATTAACTGTAGGAAGGCATTCGGCATCATTACTCCTCAGAGGTTATTACATATATTGGAGAAACAAACAAACTAGGGTTCAGCGATATGAACTACAAAGGATCAAGGAATTCTTGATAAAATAAGACAGATAGTGATGATAAGGGAAGCCGTGTTTGTGTGAACGATAGTGAGAGTGGGGTATACCTTGTTTCGTCCACCTACTACGGCAACATAGCTCTTATCTTAACACAGTACCAGTAGCTATCTCTTATCTCACCTCCAGAGCAGCAACTGCAGGAGCACTCCTGCACAACAGGAGCAGCAGCAGCACTTCTGCCTCACGTTACAGCAATCGTATGGCTCTGTTGTCTACTGACTTTTATTATTATAATAAAAAATAAGCGCTAAACCCACAAGGGACACACGGCGCTAGCCCTCTACTGACAAGCACTTCCACTCTACGTCCTCACACACTTCCCTATGATTTCGCCATTTTTATCCCATCTAGGATGCGATATCAACGCCTTAATCGCACCCAGGTTACGATATTATCACTCCTATATACCCAGGCTACAACAATGTTAATCCTATTGTACCCAGGCTAGGCTACGATATTATCATATTGTACCAAGTCCACGATATAATAATTTATGTTCCATCTAGGCTACGTATTTTCAATTCTATCGCATCCAGACTTCGATATCGTTGTTCCTACCTCATCCAGGTAAACATATCACCGATTCATCGTACCTAGGGTACGATATGATCAATCCTATCACACCACATGTAAGATATCATTAATACTGCTGTGCCCAGGCTACGATATCATAAAACCTATCTCACACAGACGGCTATCTCGGTGATGATGAGAAAATTCTATCTTTTTTTTTTTTTTTTTACCGAGTGATTTAGAGGACGTATTGATTATTGTATAAAAAAGACATACTGTAGTTAATCGCGCACTGAATGTGTGGAGGAGGTCCTCGGCTGACTTATGGAGCATCTTGCCTGTTTCTCCATTCTGTGGACGAGTTACCCTTCGAGTGCAGTGTTAAAGGTGTTCTTATAGTTTGAAAATATAGTGTACTCACCCTTCTCTGTTCAGATGAGCAAAAGCTCCAACGGCGGGTCATCATCTGACTAAGACCCGCGTCAGGAAACACCTGTCCGGTGTCCTGACGAACCTACCCTCAGTCCTGCGTAGCTGCCATTCCACTGGGAAATAATTTTATGTGATTCTTGTTGATGTTACATAGTCTCTCCTTTCCTGATATTTTCTGTTATTTTTATATTATTTTTTCCCATCCTTGTACAAGGAATGTATATTGGAGTCTGTTGTTTAGCATAACACCTCAACACTGCCCTTTTATTTTTAACATTAGCAGGACGTTGTTTGCTTTCAAGGTACTCATAACATTCATTTCTCCATTATATTTTCGTATATCATCCAAAGTGTATTAGGTTATGTGGGTTGAGGAGATCGAGCGCAATCTCTTGATGCTGTTGTGATGCATTTTATATTTCCCATGGACATCAATAACGAAATTTGTCATTACAAACTCTTGCCAGAGAACAATTCTCTGGTTCATCACACTCAGGCTGACGTTATCTGTTCTATCTCTTTGATTCATTGTGGTATTTGATTCACATTTGCATCGCCTCGGCCTTTTGAACAGTCTGTGTGTTTTTATGTGACTGTAGGTTATCAGCTCATACTCATGGGCGCGACTCATAAGTTGAGACTCCTATCTTACCACAATAGCTATAGCTATCTCTCATATCATTCCACAGCAGCAACTGTAGGAGCACTCCTACTCAACAACAACAGCAGCAGCAGCAGCACTTCTGCCTCACATTACAACAATCATAAGGCTCCGTCTTCTACAGAAAAGCCCTTCTACCACACCCTCACACACACAAACCTCCAGAAAACGATGCAACACTTGCCAGTCAGGACTCCTCTCTCAGTGCCTGCAGTGAGAGTTGCCTTGATGCTGACGGATGGCTCTTCTGCAAGAAACTGGAACAATCCATTTTTCCCCTCGATCAAACCTATTTACATCCTGTTTCACAGATGTTGTATGATCCACAAGTTTACCGCTTCCTTGTCAATATAATAACGATCATCTCGCTGTCTCACCTCCCTGCTCGTTAATATTCACCCAGTAAGTCCAGGCAGATGAGAGCAAAGTCATCGACACGTTTCCAAACACCTTCAGTCACCTCGTAGCCAGCAAGATTTCCGGAAGAGTCAAGTTTTTTTTTTTATTGGAATTCTTTGATTTCTTCCGTGATCACTTTGGTAAGGTAAACAGCAACGAAACAAACTTTGAATTGAGAACGTGCTGAAAATAGTAAAATAATATTTGTGCACAAGTTGTTAAAACATATATATTTTTTCTTCGAGATGTGAAAATTCCTCAATACGACTGTCTTTATGAGAATTACTTTCTGATTCAGTATATTCACATGAAAGAGTTAGCTCTGTAGTCACTCTCACACCAGAATGATGGTTCGACAGTCACTCTCACACCAGAATGATGGTTCGACAGTCACTCTCACACCAGAATGATGGTTCGACAGTCACTCCACACCAGAATGATGGTTCGACAGTCACTCTCACACCAGAATGATAGTACTACAATCACTCTCACACTAGATTGATGCTACTACAATTACTCTCACACCAGAATAATAACACTACAGTCACTCTCACACCAGTATGACGACTTTCTAGTCACTCTCTCACCAGACTGACGACTCTACAGTCACTTTCTCATTAGATTAATGACTCTACAGTCACTTTTTCACCTGATTAATGACTCTACAGTCAGTTTCTCATTAGATTAATGACTCTACAGTCACCTTTTCACCTGATTAATGACTCTACAGTCACTTTCTCACCAGTTCACGACTCTCTATTCACTCTCTCATCAGACTGATGACTCTACAGTCACTCTCACATCAGCATGATTATTCTTTAGTCACCTCAAACCCGCTTGATGACCCTACAGTCACTCTCATACTAGCTTGATCCCTCTGCATTCACTCTACCAGCATGATGACTCTACACTCTCTCTCACATCACATGATATCAGTCATCTCACCGCTTGATGACTCTAGTCACTCTTACACAAGCATAATGACTACACATTACAATCTGGACGTGGAGCTGAACTCTTATCCAGGCTGAGGGACTGACCACCTCACTAACTATTTCTCCAAGTCTGATGGACTGATGACATCATCTTTACCTCTCCACAATTCCTGCTGCCTCCAATTTATTCTCCGTATTTGACTGAAGAAGCCGACCGTGTAGCCGAAACTTTTACTGTTAACAGCAAAGATACCCAACTGTTGCTCGTGTGTCTTAGTCATCATCTGCAGAGAGAACAGGTTTAAATACTTGAAGATGGAGTGAGGAGATCATTGATGTATATGAGGAAAAGCAGAGGTCCGGGAACACTGCCCTGAGGCACCTCTGTGTTGACACAGTTATGCCTGTCAAAGAGACATATTAGTGTCTGCTGTTAAGGAAGGACTTTAGGAATGCAAGAGCATATGATTGGTCCTGCCTAGAACCAAACTGGCAAAGTATGTAGCTGTAAGTATACTACCAGTATAATACTCGTAGTATGAAAATAATATCTTGGTAATTAATTTAATATCCGGGGTTCTGACTTAATACTCAGAGCATTAACTTAATACCAGGGGAATTCACTTTTAATATCCAGCGTATCAACATAATTCCGGGGCATTCACTTCTGAAACCAATGGTATTGATTTCTTATCCGGGTATTAATTTTTAACACCGAAGGTATTAACTTAATTCCAGGCGAATCAACTTTTAAAACCCGAGGGTATTAACACAATACCCGGGATATTAACTTTTAATATCCAGTGATTGAGTGGAATGTCAAGGAAGGCTGACACAGACAAGGAAGGAGGATCTGATGTGGAGGACAGTAAGGTGGAGGAATAATGTGGGACGTGGACACAAGAAGTAGGAAGTAGGAAGAAAGAGGACACAGTGAAGTGTGAGTTAGAAAAGAGGGAAAGGAAGTTTCAAATGGTATAGTTGAGGGTAAGTATTAGCTGAGACCATATCCAAGGGCTTCTCACTATGAAACATCACAGTAGCTACAATCAACACTACCCATCAAAGACACAGCACATACAAAGCAGCTAATGTTGAAAGCAGCAACGATGGTGTTTACAATATTTTGTGAGTGAGTTGCTTGAAAGTTTACACTGGTGAGACTTCAAAGAATTTGGAAGGATATCGGAGAACGTAAATATGTCTACACAACCGATAACATAAACAACGTGTGTGCTGGATGACGTAGATCGCAAGGCCATCTTCTTTTGAAGAGGACTGACACAAGGTTATCAAACAAACAGATCTATTTAAGAGAGACTCTCTAAAAGTCTCCCTCATCGCAATTTCAGATTCAACCACTCAAAATAAAGACAGATTTAGCATTTCCGAAGTATTATCAAGAACTCTCCTGAAGCAGCACAATACGGCCATTACTTAATACCTGTTAAATTCTATACAAATAACACTTCCTTGTTCACCTCTACTGTTAGAGCTATTGCGTCTGTAAAGGAAACAAGATAGTTTCATTATATCTATATGTTGTGTGATTGTTGAAGCTGGTGTGTGAGGCTTTCACTCCACCGTGAAGGTGTACCATCTGCTGAGGTGAGATTCTATATTCACTTAACTTTTCCTTACTCTACAATTTCTTCCTTGTGTTTGGGTGATGAGTGACTAGTTAACTCTGATACACTTGCCGCATCCAGTCCTCGTGGACATTGTTCTGTTTTAGATATAGTTTCATTGTTTTTATTTTTTAATTGCTTGTTATTTTGTGAAGATTTTGTTCATTGTAATTTCTCTGGGTGAGGCTGCACCAGTGTATTGGTCCTTATCTTCTTCATTTTGTATCTTTCAATGTCTGTGCATTCATCAGTAGTTTAAAAGTGTATTCTGTTTTTCATCAATCTTTATTTCTGTGTCCTGGTCAGCCGAGAAGGCGGGTACATCTAAACAGCCATCATTACTTCGAATTTAATTCCATGGGAAGACTCACTCTTGATGTAAGACTACCGTTGCAGTCATGAGAAGGAGTGATTCAGACGTGGTGTAGTACCTCTCAATTCATCCACACAAAACCTGGCTCTAATATATACCATTTACCAGCTAGTGTCGATTCCCACGAAATAATCATACTATTCATCCCAAGTATTATCTGTGCTTGTGTGTCTTCTGGACACCTTAGAAGGTAGCTGCGAGGATTGGTTACAGTCTTTCTAATTGTTTTAGGATCCATCACTGCTGACTTGGTATTAGGTAGGTTAATGGGGTTTCAAGCTCATCGACTACACGAGGGTCATAAAGACTGCACGGTAACCTTTTCATTACCATACAAGAATACTTCAATCCCTAAAATAGGGATTAAAGTAAACTCTCAGCCTACATACTCTGAGAGAAATACACACCTCAAGGTTCATATCACGTCGAGTCATTGATGGTATAATGTTTGTCAGGAAACAGGAAAAGTGTTTCCTGACGCGGGTCTTAGACAAATGATGACCCGCAGCTGAAGCATTTGGTCATCTGACCGAGGCCTTTCCCCGGCTTACCTTTCCATCCTTTAAAAATTATGGTTATTATTATAACCATTTAATATACTGAGTCATTGATCATGTTCCTTTACCTTAAATGTTGGTCTTATTGCATTTCCGCAGGGTATAGTACACTGTTATTCTATTTTATGTTTAATATTTAATATTGTCTATAATCTTTACAATTCATGTCAGATTTTATCTTTAATTAACACACTTTATATGTTTTGGTTATCATTTTATTATTTGTAATTTTCCACAAAAAACAACCATCCCATCACTTCCCTGACACGTCTGACACTGTTAGTGCATCACATAAGTTAGCAAAGGTCCGTGTCGCAAAGGTCCGTGTCGAGAAGCTTTTCGTGTTTGTTGAGAACTATCAGAAATGCACACATAAAACACTCAAGAGATGTATTTAACAGAATCATAGATAATAATGTTAGCAATAAGAAGTTGGTGAATTCAGATGTGACACACTTGTAAACAAAGGTGCATATTGACCAGGTTATACAGTTCTTACAGCAAAAGATTCTTGACAACCTCGATCTTCAAATCCAGCAAAGAATTTTGTCGAATTTAAGCGAGATGAGTGTTAATTTTATTGCTTGAGCAGCAATGGCAGTGTTTACAGAGTGTAACATCAAGGGAATGGATTCACCTATCAGCGCAATTCTCACCAATTTGCTCACTGAGTATACGGAAGCCGAACTTTTAGGTTAGGTGATGCCAGCGACAGTCTCATCGCCCCAGGACGATGGACATCACAGATCCAGAAAAAATTCCCTTTCTGGACGACTTAAATTGTGTATCAAATAACCACAAACACTAAAGTTCCGGGTATATCGAGAGGTCGTCAACAAGAACGACTTGCACTTTTATTTCAACTAATACACAAGAACCAAACGAGGAATGGCAATAGGATTTTTCCTACATGCACACAAAATTAACAGCCCTGAATGCTTAGAAAAATGCCGCATTTGCCAAGTTTTACAGAATTGCAGTTCCTTCGTATTTACTCAGAGACTTTAGTAAGAGAGCTTTGCGCATATCTTGAGGTAACAACAAATCTAGAAAGTCGAAGGAGACGGAGTTTACTCGAGGAACAGCTGAATATGCTGAATGTTGAAGACAGACTAAAGCAACTGAAGTTAAATCAAGTTATAAAATTGCTCACAAACAGTATCCAGAATATCTTGCTGCCAATTTTGTCAAGGCTGGGAACCAAAGCAGTCATAGTACTAGGGGGAGAGAGCACAACTTTGTAGTGCCCACAGTCAGTGGCCAGGCTTCAAACACCTTTTATTGTACAGCAATAAAGGAATGGAATAGACTGCCTGCATAAGTTAAAGCCAGTCATAGCATGAGCCAGTTCAAGAAGAGAACCAAAAGGTACCTAATGAATGTAGCGGCAGAAAGGGAGGAATTATATTTTATTTTTTTTAGCTAACACACATGTAAATGTAAATAACTCATTTTACCTTATTCCTAGTATAGTTATTCCTTATTCCTAGTTATAGTTTAATAATAAGATATTATCTCCTTCATAGTATAATAATAAGGCATTAAAAGGACCCCAAATAGGTCACTTTGTCTGACTTTTATCATACATATGCTGCTATGTATGAAAATCTATGTAACTGTATTTGTGTATACCTGAATTAACTTACTTACTTAGCTAGGACGCGGCAGTGAGACTGGTCTGTAGTGCAGGAGACAGATGAGCGTGTGTGGACCAAAGTGGCTGCAGACTGACGTTACTAGCGGTACATCTGGGCCAGCTAGTTGAATGCATACATGGGCGGCCTACACGCACAGTCAACACAACTAGAACTAAAAACACTTTTAAGAATATTTATGATAAGGATCACTTATCCAGGAGAGCGTGTTCACAGAAACACCCAATTTAAGAAGCAGGGCCAGGAGCTGAGATTCGACCCCTACAACAAATACGTAACTGAAACCCTTCCTTCCTCTCTCAATCACACACAGTTAAACGCATTTAATAATTCTTGCACCACCAGAAAAAATATCAGTAAAACTAGACTCGGAATTAGCCAGAAGAAATAAGTGGAAGAAGATAAAACAATTAAGAGTTCTCACAAGGCTTCTCCTATCTGGTCAAACTTGCTGTCTCTGTCTCGCTGTGCTCACAACATCTTGGGGTACCAATTAACCAAGTTAGTGTGTGATTAAAGAAAATTGGGGAGATGGAAAGAGAAAGAACGAGCAGGGGAGAGGAAGAGGAGAGAAGGAAGGGAAGAGGAAGAGAAGAGGAAGAGAGGAAGAAGAGAAGAGAGAGAGAGAGAGAGAGAGAGAGAGAGAGAGAGAGAGAGAGAGAGAGAGAGAGAGAGAGAGAGAGAGAGAGAGAGAGAGAGAGAGAGAGAGAGAGAGAGAGAGAGAGATAGATTTGTACAATGAAAATGTTTATGCTATTTTTTGCTTTCAGTTAAGAAATTATCGATCAAAATTGCTTCTAACATTTCTGTGTATACCATAGAGGAGAGGAGACTCGGAAGTGCAGGAAGAGATAAATGAGAGTGAAACAAATGGTTGAAGAGGGTGGAATATATATATATATATATATATATATATATATATATATATATATATATATATATATATATATATATATATATATATATATATATATATATATATATATATATATATATTTTACTAATAATATAAAATCAATTACAAGAACTCACTGAATTAAGACATTCTAAACTTTCTTTACAATAACACTCATAGGAGTTGCATATTGTTAAATATATATATATATATATATATATATATATATATATATATATATATATATATATATATATATATATATATATTTTTGCAAAATCGTTAATAAAAATGCAACAGCCACTGGGAGTTGAATGACAGCTCTAGACCTTTCGTGTTACAATCAACACCTCATCAGGAGCTTGCAATATTGTAGAAAATGGAAGAATTCCAATCAAATACATTCAGATGAGCATCTTCTTATGAGGGGGGAGGCAGACGATAAGGCCTCTACCAAACGCCAGTGCCTAGTGGCCCGTGACGGAAAGATTACATATTGTAGCATTAAAAGAACAGAATAACACAGATTTGTAGTATAACTAGAACGTATGATTATGCATAACAATTATAAAATTACAGGGCATATTTGATATGCTGTAAAAGACTTAGCAGTCTAAATATAGATTTATCTGGCAATTGTCTTAGGAATTGTTTCATACACCTAGAAAATGGGTCCACAGCCGACTCATTTAAAGGGACTCATTTAATGGGGAGACATGAAGTTTATCCAAAAGGAAGATGACCATGGTTTGATTATCCCACAAGATTCTGAGGCAGACACAGGTCTATCCATTAAAACCAGCAGTAAAACAGACCCTGTTTCCTTGGTGTAACACTGAAGACAGTCTGTAAATTCTTAAAATCTACTTGTATGTTAAATCTTCTAAGAGCATTTGGCAGGACAGATAAATTCTCATTACATGGGTGAACCAGCACATTCTTGATCTGAGGTGTTATCCTACGTTCAGTCTAATGATATTTTTTTCTATCTGCCAGCAACACTGATTATATGAACTCCTTAGGGTATCGCAGTTTCGTGGCAGGATCAAATATTTTCCTAATTTCTTCATCGAGAAACTCAGGGTTGCATATTCGGTAAGTTCTAAGAAACATGGTGAGAAAGACATTCCTTTTTACTCTTGTCTCATGGTTGAAATAAGTGTCTCAGTGAACAGATTTCCACAGGTTAGTAATTACTGAGAATACTGATCTGCTTAAACATGAAAAAAATGCTATTTATTGAAGTGAGAAAGGCAAAACAAAAATTCTTCAACGAGGTACCACTCGAGTGGCAAGTCCATAGGGATTGTGAATAATGAAACAGAAAATTGAATGTTTACATGCTAGAAAATTAAATAACCTCATGGCACAAAGTGGTTGGTCTCAACACGCTAACGCGGAGTTCACTATTAACTTGTTAAGTGTTGAACTTAACCGAGACCAACAGACAACCCCAGGATATGGGTTAAGTTAACCCCAGGATATGGGTTAAGTTATGCACCTACTAGTGGTGGCACTAATTACACAGAACTTGCCAAATCTTTTTGCAATCTGGAAAAACAAAGGGACCTATCCTCTGAAAAGTTCAACATTTGCTAAGGCATGGTATATGGGGCTTTGTCCTCAAAGAATTGTCCTCAAAGATTTTTAAGGTCATACCATGAATTAAAATCCTGGACTTCACCTTACGAACGCAGACAAAGAAAATGCGATAATAATTATAGACAAGGTAGATTATAGCGGAAAAATTAACATTTTATTAGAAGACAGGAAACTTATGTGCCCTTTAATAAGAATCCATTAGATCAGGTCAATAGTAAGTTTAAAAAAACAACTTAGAACCTAACTGAGAGGTAATGAAGAGCTGATTAAACAGTTATCAGCTAGGTCTGCCACACACCCTTAAATGTACGGTTAGATTAAAACCCACAAGCCAGGTTTTCCAGCAAAACCTGTTATTAGATCAGTAGGATCTGCGATATGTGCCCTGTGGTAGGTAAAAATATTAACTCCAATACTTGGCAGCATTTCTGAAGCCCATATAAAAACAATGTTGATCTCATTGACAAATTGCAAAATGTTCACATTTCTAATGATTTTACGCTTGTATGTTTTGATGTCACGGCGTTGTTCACCGAGGACCTGTTTCAGATTTGCTATCTTATTTGGAAGAAGAATTTGATAAGCTATCCGTGACTTTTGATTAGAATCCCATTACTGAGCTGATTAAGTTGTGTGTAGTTGATTGCAAATTTAAGTTTGAAGGGAAATGCTATGCTCAAAGGCAGGGAATGTCTATGGGAAATCCATTGTCTCCCCTATTGAGCAATCTGTATATGGAGTTTTTCGAGGACAGGCTGTTGAAAGACATCCTGCCCTGTAAAGCTAACTGGTTCATGTGTGTGGATGACATCTTTTGTCTTTATCTGAATGATATGGTCCTGGATACATTTTTACCGAGACCTATACTTTGGTCCCCGTCTTTTAAATTCACCGTGAAGAAAGAAGTGAAATCTAAACTTCCTTTCTTAGATGTGTTGATACACTGGGTTGGCAGAAAGTTCCATTTTACAGAATATAGGAAGGCACATAAATACATCCACTATTATTGCGACCATGAAACAAGATTAAAAAGGAGCGTGTTTCTCACCATGTTTCTGAGAGCTTACTGAATATGCAGCCCTGAGTTCCTCTATGAAGAGACTAGGAAAATACCTGATATTGCCACGACTATGGTTCCCTAAGGAGTTCGTGGAATCAGCATTACTGGCAACTAGAAAAACTTATCAAAGGACAAATCATAGGATAACTCATCAGATCAAGAATGTGCTGGTTCTCCCATACAATGAGAATTTATCTGTCCTGCTGAACGCTCTTAGATTTAAAAAAAGTAGTTTTTAAGAATTTACAGACTGTTAAAAGCATCTTGATAAAGAATTCTCTTGAATAATGTGTTGGTGGTGTGTACAGAAATGGTTGTAATGGGTACAACTTATCTTTTATGGGTCAGACTGGCAAACCTCTAGATGTTAGGATATCACAACACAAATATTTTGTATGGATTGTGCAGGAATCAAGATCAGTTTTCAGCCACCTTAAAGTCTGTAATAACTCAGCAAACTGGTTGGAATCCAGTGTAATTGTCGTTCGTTAGGTTGTTACTGCAATATCATTGCTTATGGACTGGCTGTCCATAAGCACCCAGCAGAGCTAGGTGTTTTACCGTGATCTGAGGACATTTGGTAGAGTGGGTGCCTCTGAGCTAATTTCATTATCCTCCCCGTTTGGTGTACTAGCCTCAACAAGCAGTATTTTTTATTATTGTAACCACGAACGAGTGGTACTGATCAATAACAACACTGCGACTAGCCAAGGATTCATATGTGATGTCCTCAATATCTGCACTACTCAAGGGGAATACTAGGTCCAGTCTTGCTGGATCATCCTCTCCTCTCTCTCTGGAAGTGTCTTTTACGTGTGTGTGTGTGTTTGTGTGTATGTTTGTGTGTGTCTGTATGTCAGTGTGTGTATGTTTGGGGGTCTTTGGGTTTGTATTTATGTTTGTTGTGTGTGTGCGTGAGAGAGGAGGGAGCTGGAAGGGAGGGAGGTGGAAGGGGGGGGGGGCGTGGAATAACTATCAAAGGCCGTCAGATTGTCAACAAGATGATCAAAGGTGAACTTGGGAATTACCCTGGAACTTACCTGTATGCATAATTAGGTAGCCGAGCAGATTAGCTCACCTCGTGAGTCGTTCTCCGGAGGATCAACTAATGGAGGGAGGGATGATTGGTCCTTCCTTGATGCTTCGCTTAGCTTCGTCAGCACTGCAGAGCCCATGATCCTACTGCTCACGTGCCCCTGCATGCTCTTCTGCATTACATGTCTTGCTGGTGTTTCCTATTCTGCTCTGCTAATTTCCTCTCGAATTGCAGAGTTCGCATCCACAACGAATGTCAGAGTTTTGAATAGTATTCTATAGCATTAGTTACTAATTATTTTTCTCCTTCTCCTTCTTCTTCTTCTTCTTCTTCTTCTTCTTCTTCTTCTTCTTCTTCTTCTTCTTCTTCTTCTTCTTCTTCTTCTTCTTCTTCTTCTTCTTCTTCTTCTTCTTCTTCTTCTTCTTCTTCTTCTTCTTCTTCTTCTTCTTCTTCTTCTTCTTCTTCTTCTTCTTCTTCTTCTTCTTCTTCTTCTTCTTCTTCTTCTTCTTCTTCTTCTTCTTCTTCTTCTTCTTCTTCTTCTTCTTCTTCTTCTTCTTCTTCTTCTTCTTCTTCTCTTCTTCTTCTTCTTCTTCTTCTTCTCTCCTTCTTCTCTCTTCCTTCTTCTTCTCTCTATTCTCCTTCTTCCTCTCTCTTTCTCTCCTCCTCCTCTCCTCCTCCTCCTCCTCCTCCTCCTCCTCCTCCTCTCTTTTCTTATTGTGCTGTTTACCGCAAATACTATTTCAACTATTCTTATAAAAGAGAAATAAAAGAGAATGAACATTTGCAAATGTCAAGAATTTAACAACGAAAATGTCTTTGGGAGGACTGGAGACTCTGAGTCTCGGGAAGACACATGTTTGCACGCTTGCGTGCAGAAAAATGACGCCAGTTGAGGGTCCAAATATTCGGCTCCTGGATATTTGGGAGACGGACATTTCACCGAAGGACATTTCCCCGAATGAACATATGGACGAACTACATTCATCACCTTACCTAACCTAATTATCCGTTCGGTCTATTGTCTGTTCGGTCAAAAGGCTGTCGGCTCAATGTCCGTTCGGCCAATTGTCTTTCGCTCAAATGTCTGTGGCCAAGTGTCCGTCGGTCATCTGTCTGGCCACGTAAATATTCAGATCAGTTTTATTTTCTAAATTTCTGTCCCCAAAAAGGGTTATTACTTGTCTTCGATAAGAGTTCATACTACTTGAACTGGTTACGCGCGCACACACACACAGGAGCTATGTCTCGACCCCTGAAACCACAACTAGGTGAGTACACACACACACACACACACACACACACACACACACAGGAGCTATGTCTCGACCCCTGCAACCACAACTAGGTGAGTACACACACACACACACACACACAGGAGCTATGTCTCGACCCCTGCAACCACAACTAGGTGAGTACACACACACACACACACACACACACACAGGAGCTATGTCTCGACCCCTGCAACCACAACTAGGTGAGTACACACACACACACACACACACACACAGGAGCTATGTCTCGACCCCTGCAACCACAACTAGGTGAGTACACACACACACACACACACACACACACAGGAGCTATGTCTCGACCCCTGCAACCACAACTAGGTGAGTACACACACACACACACAATCATACACTCACATACACACACACACATACACACACACAATCATACAAACACATACACACATACATACACACACATACATACACACACATACA
The DNA here is from genome assembly GCA_009830355.1 of Cherax destructor. Taxonomy (NCBI): domain Eukaryota; kingdom Metazoa; phylum Arthropoda; class Malacostraca; order Decapoda; family Parastacidae; genus Cherax; species Cherax destructor. Next base: position 190,702 of record WNWK01001311.1, read on the forward strand.
TACACACAAACACACACACACACAGATACATACACGCACACACACAGATACATACACGACACACACACACACGCACACATAACTAGGTGAGTACATAAACACGCACACTCACACACACAAGGACAAAGGGACACAGGGGCAAAGGGACACAAAGGGATGTGGACAGGCTGCAGGCCTGGTCCAGAAACTGGCTCCTAGAGTTCAACCCCACCAAGTGCAAAGTCATGAAGATTGTGGAAGGGCAAAGAAGACCTCAGACGGAGTACAATCTAAGGGGCCAGAGACTACAAACCTCATTCAAGGAAAAGGATCTTGGGGTGAGTATAACACCGGTCATATCTCCTGAGGCGCACATCAACCAAATAACTGCTGCAGCATACGGGCGCCTGGCAAACCTAAGAACAGCATTCCGACATCTAAATAAGGAGTCATTCATACCCTGTACACTGTGTACGTTAAGTCTATATTAGAGTATGCAGCGCCAGTTTGGAACCCTCACCTATCCAAGCATGTAAGGAAACTAGAGAAAGTGCAAAAGTTTGCAACAAGACTAGTCCCGGAGCTAACGGGTATGTCCTACGAGGAGAAGTTAAGGGAAATCGACTTGACAACACTGAAGGACAGGATAGATAGGGAGGATATGATAACGACATATAAAATACTGAGAGGAATCGACAAGGTGGACAGAGACAGGATGTTCCAGGTTAGGTTAGGTAAGGTTCGTCAGAAAACAAGACAAGTGTTTCCTGACGCGGGTCTTAGTCAGATGATGACCCACCGTTGGAGCTTTTGGTCATCTGACCGAGGCCTTCCGCTGGCTTACCGGTCCACCCCTTTAAAAATTATGGTCAATTATAACCAATGTTCCAGAGATGGGACACAGCAACAAGGGGACACAGTTGGAAGTTGAAGACTCAGATGAACCACAGAGATGTTAGGAAGCATTTCTTTAGTCACAGAGTGGTCGGGAAGTGGAATAGTCTGGGTAGTGATGTAGTGGAGGCAGGATCCATACATAGCTTTAAGAAGAGGTATGATAAAGCTCATGGAGCGGGAAGTGACCGAGTAGAGGCCAGTGAAGAGGCGGGGCCAGGAGCTGTGACTCGACCCCTGCAACCATAACTAGGTGAGAACTAGGTGAGTACACACACACACACACACACAATCACCCCAGATGGTCACACAACTACTGTATCACCCAGATGGTCACACATACACACATGCATACACACACGCCACACACACACACACACACACACACATGGAATAGTCTAGAGAAAGATATAGTGGAGGCAGGAACCATACATAATTTTAAGACGAGGTATGATAAAGCTCATGGAGCAGGGAGAGCAGAGACCCAGTAGCGGACAGCGAAGAGGCGGGGCCAGGAGCTGAGTCTCGACCCCTGCAACCACAATTAGGTGAGTACAATTAGGTGAGTACATACACACACACACACACACACACACACACACACTATCACCCCAGCTGGTCACACATTACTGTATCATTGAAGCTGGTCACACATTACTGTACCACCGAAACTGGTCACACATTACTGAACCACCGAAGCTGATCACACATTCCTGTACCACCCTAGCTGGTCACACATTCCTGTACCACCCCAGCTGGTCACACATTACTGTACCACCCTAGCTGGTCACACCCTACTGTACCACCCTAGCTGGTCACACATTACTGTACCACCCTAGTTGGTCACACATTACTGTACCACCCTAGCAGGTCACACATTACTGTACCACCCTAGCTGGTCACACATTACTGTACCACCCTAGCTGGTCACACATTACTGTACCACCCTAGCTGGTCACACACTACTGTACCACCCTAGCTAGTCACACATTACTGTACCACCCTAGCTGGTCACACATTACTGTACCACCCTAGCTGGTCACACACTACTGTACCATCCCAGCTGGTCACACATTACTGTACCACCCCAGCTGGTCACACATTACTGTACCACCCTAGCTGGTCACACACTACTGTACCACCCCAGCTGGTCACACATTACTGTACCACCCCAGCTGGTGACTCAAAGATTCACAGACCACTCCCGTTCTACTCGATATTTATAAAATTCTTTTCAAGGAAAATACACAAAACATCCAATAAAAGATTCTTCGGGGAAGCCAATATCGTGGCCGACGAGGGAAGCCAAACAAGACGGTAAAGTTAAGAACTCTCGGAGATCAAGACCGGGTTGCCAAGAGGGAAATCAAGACTATATATTACCGCAGGATTTGAGAAGTTTCAAGGCGTCAAAATCTCGTCCGTGTTGGTCCAGTTCCACGATCGGGGTTTCACTTTGAGGACCAACCTTCATTTTTTGCTGGACACAGTTGACTGTACAGGCTGAGAGTTGTTGTGATATCTCAGGGAACTCCTACGTCCTGCCATTTAAAATCAAAACACTATTCTCCTTTTCCCTTTTCCTAGGACGCCACCTACAGTAGTCTGATATTTCCTGTTGTTTACTAATTAAATATTACCATTTTCTTCTATTTACTGCTAGTTAACAGGGACTTTGTACGTTAGAGCTTCCTCGCAAGGTCAGGTCATTTCCCAGAAACCTGGGTGATAAAGCCTCACAATAGTGAGGCTTTATCATCCACAGTGTTTATTATCAGTGATTAATTCCCCAGGGGACTTTATTACCCAGTAAGGAGTCCGATAACTAGGTTGTCACCCAATTTTATCACCACAATGAGCTTTATTCACAAGTGACTTTGCACTACAGTAGAACTTTATCATCCACAGTAGAGCTTTATCACCAACAGTGAGATTTTATCACCCAGTGTGGGATTGTATCAGCCACAGTGGGGATTTTTCACCCACAGTGGGGCTCTATCACCTGCAGTGGGATTTATTACTAACAATGGGACTCTATCGCCCACAATGGGTTTGATGAAAGCTTGATAAAGCTCCATTCTTAGTCAAACATCGTATGATAAAGGCGCTCTGCAAAGAGTAAAGTGCAAGTACGTTAAAGCTGAAGCATAGTAAAGCTGAAGCATATTAAAGTAGCTGAAGCATAGTAAAGTTGAAGCATAGTAAAGTTGAAGCATAGTAAAGTTGAAGCATAGTAAAGTTGAAGCATAGTAAAGTTGAAGCATAGTAAAGTTGAAGCATAGTAAAGTTGAAGCATAGTAAAGTTGAAGCATAGTAAAGTTGAAGCATAGTAAAGTTGAAGCATAGTAAAGCTGAAGCATAGTAAAGTTGAAGCATAGTAAAGTTGAAGCATAGTAAAGTTGAAGCATAGTAAAGTTGAAGCATAAGTAAAAGTTGAAGCATAGTAAAGTTGAAGCATAGTAATTTGAAGCATAGTAAAGTTGAAGCATAGTAAAGTTGAAGCATAGTAAAGTTGAAGATTAGTAAAGTTGAAGCATAGTAAAGCTGAAGCATAGTAAAGGTAAAGCATAGTAAAGTTGAAGCATAGTAAAGTTGAAGCATAGTAAAGTTGAAGTATAATAAAGTTGAAGCATAGTAAAGCTGAAGCATAGTAAAGTTGAAGCATAGTAAAGCTGAAGCATGGTAAAGCTGAAGCATAGTAAAGTTGAAGCATAGTAAAGTTGAAGCATGATAAAGTTGAAGCATAGTAAAGTTGAAGCATGATAAAGCTGAAGCATAGTAAAGTTGAAGCATGATAAAGCTGAAGCATAGTAAAGTTGAAGCATAGTAAATTTGAAGCATGATAAAGCTGAAGCATAGTAAAGTTGTTTATGATGTATTTTAGGTGATTTAGTTTAAGTGATGCAGTTTATTTGATGTAGTTTAGATGATGTAGTTCAGGTTATAAAGTTTAGGTGGTGATTTTGAGTGATTATTTATAAATAAAAAAGACACAATACTGTGACTGGAACAATACACAAGTAACCCGCACATAGCAAGCTTACGACGACGTTTCGGTCCTACTTGGACCATTTACAAAGTCACACTAACAGAAAGGAGAGAAGGAGAGAGTATATAGAGGCCAGCAGACAGGGACGGGACAATAGAGGTAGTAAGAAAGGAAGAAGAGAGGTAGTGGTAGGTAGAGGTAGTGGTAGGTAGAGGTAGTGGTAGGTAGAGGTAGTGGTAGGTAGAGGTAGTGGTAGGTAGAGGTAGTAGTAGTAGTAGTAGTAGTAGTAGTAGTAGTAGTAGTAGTAGTAGTAGTAGTAGTAGTAGTAGTAGTAGTAGTAGTAGTAGTAGTAGTGGAATCAGTGGAAGACTAAGAAATAGGAGCACTGCAAAGGAGCTAGGGACCCACAAAGGGTAGGAACAAAAACACAGAGGGGAAAAATTAATAATGGACAAAACACACTCAAGGCAGAAGAAAGAAAACCCAAAGGAGAAAGAGGAAAGGGAAAGAGGAAGAAGGAGAAAAAAGAATCAGGTTAAGTCACGGGTGTTCTGAAGTTTGGAGCATTTTACAATGTAATGGGAAAGGAAAGCATCTACAGAGACAAAGCCACGACTAAGATTCATACAAGGAAAGTTGTGTATAAGGAAGAATTCAACCAGACGGCGACTGTGAAAGTTAGAAGTAGGGTAGACAGTTTTAGAAGACCAGTCAATAGGATGACTGTGATGTCTGGCATGACAGAAAAGAACATTGTTGGCGTCGGCAAGCCTAACACTACTTTTGTTCTCACTGAGTCTGTCAGAAAGAGAACGGCCAGTTTCTCCAAAGTACTGAAGAGGATAAGAGGAGCATGAAGTAGAGTAGACACCAGGAGGGGAGGTATGAATTAGATTGGTGCGAAGAGTGTTAGTCTGGCGAGAGGTAAGTTTGATGTCTAAGGAACGGAGAGAGCTGCTGAGATTAGAAAGACTGAAAATATAGGAAAGACAGAGGACAGGAGAATTCCCAGGAGTAGAGAGTTTGGGAGAGAAGAAATTCCGTTTAACACGTTAGAAGGCAGAGTCTATGAAATGGGAAGGGTAGACAAGGCGAGAAAATGAATTACGAAGAGTGGAAATTTCTGATTCAAGAAACTGAGGATCACAAATGCGGAGATCACGGAGAAAGAGGGAGATAAGAACACTTTTCTTGACAGAGGAAGCATGATAAGAAAAGTAGTGAATGTACATGCCACTGTGCATAGGCTTGCGGTACACGGAAAAAGCAAAACCTATAACTGAGCGGTGGACATAAACATCAAGGAAAGGAAGCAAAGAATTAGATTCCCATTCAGCTTTAAACTAATGGAAGGGGCAAAATTATTAAGAGCATCAAGAAATGGTTGGAAGAGACTAGAGTCATGAGGCCAAAGAGCAAAGATGTCATCTACATAGCGGAGCCAGAGTGAAGGACGCACATCAATAGTAAGAAGAACAATCTCGAAGTATTCCATATAAAGATTAGCAAGAACAGGAGATAGAGGAGAGCCCATAGCGACACCGAAGATTTGAGAATAATATTTACCTTGGAAGGATAAGATCAAGAAAGGCATTAGTAGGTATAGACGAGATAAAATAACCTTACACTGGCCCTCCCTCTGAGAAAATAGAGGACATCATCAAGAGGGACATTAGTGAAGAGGGACTCGGGAGAGGTTGAACGCGTTCTATGAAGTCTGGGAGAGGTTGAACGCGTTCTATTAAGTCTTGAGAGTGACGAAGGTGAGCAGGAGAAAAAGTACCAAGAAAGGGAGTGAGGGTTTTGGCAGGCCAAGAAGCAACAAGGTCAAAGTCAGGAGGAGATAGGTCGGAGAGAGTCGGAGTGTGTGTGTGATGTATTTTAGGTGATGTAGTTAAGATAATGTACTTTAGGTGATGTAGGATTTTAGGTAATGAATTATAAGTGGCAGTGGTTCTGTTTAAGCAAGAACTTGAAGAAACCACCTTGCATTGAAAAATGTGTCTCCCAGTGTAACAAGACAGTGAATCATTAAGTTGTTGAAGAATCAATTCCTTTTTTGCTTCCCCTGCCCTTTTATTTTCATCTCTTCCTTCTTCCTTACTGCCAGAGCATTGAGTATATTAGCACTGCTTTGCCAGGATCAAGAGTCATTGATCTGGGGAACAGTACTTTCCTTGATGCTCTTCTTGGATTCAGTGATATTGATCTGATTCTAGAGGAAAAAAACTCTGACCTCAAGATGATGGAAGGTCGGATTGGAGACACTGACGCACATGACTCCTTCCACCTACTAGCAAGATGTATGTTCCTTCCATTGCTCACTAGGATTATGCCAGCCTTCTGAAGTCCTTGTTAGAAAGTGTGCTGAACTTTTCTCAGGAAAATGAACATTTGATGTAAGTCTCACCTCCAGTCAGGCTTAGCAGACTGGGAATACGTACAACCTCCTAATTTGCCCTAACAGCTTTTTTGTTGTCCTTCATAGCATCAGCAGAACTAAAAACGCAAATTCTTCCTATCAACCCACTTGAAGAACAAGAAACTCATCAGTCATAACTTCACATCCTTGTTACCTAGGGTTCTTACTAAATTGGTCATAACTCTGCTGAGCAAAAAGGTCACTGATGAATTGCACCTTCCTCTTCCAGCTTCGGATTTCATGACATTATCGACAATATTGGTTTTAATTGCTGCTTGCTTAGCAAATATGTGCAAGTAATGTTTTGGCATGTCCATGGGATCACCCATCATTGTGGTCCTGGCTAACCTGTACATGGAGTGTGGAAATAATTATTTATTTCTGCATATTTAATTGTAACTTTATTCAAGATAGCTTGATAGGAGGCTAAAAATGTTACTTAATGCACTGTGGGAGAAATCTCGCCATAGCGATACATATAGAAAATGAGAAGTGACAGCAATTAAGAGAGAGAC